>VMDO01030549.1:0-21176 GCA_007922755.1 Pedetes capensis | reverse complement strand
GCACTTTGGTTGATTCCATATCCTTGCTATTGTGAAAAGTGCTGCATTGAACATGGAGATGCAGGTGTCTCTGTGGTATGATGACCCATCTCCCTTTGGGTAAATTCCCAATAGTGTTATAGCTGGGTCATATGGTAGATCTATTTTCAGTTTTTTAAGATACCTCCATATTGATTTCCACAGTGGTTGGACCAATTTACAGCTCCACCAACAATGTAAGAGTGTTCCCTTTTCCCTGCAACCTCGCCAGCATTTGTTGTTATTTGTTTTATTGATCTTGGCCATTATTACTGGCATAAGGTGAAATCTCAGAGTTGTTTTAATTTGCATTTCCCTAATGGCTAAGGATATTGAGCATTTTGTCATGTGTTTCATGGCTTTACGGACCTCTTCATTTGAGAACTGTCTACTCAGTTCCTTTGCCCATTTGTGTATTGGGTTATTTGTTTTTTGGGGAGTTTTTTTCTTGAGTTCTTTATAAATTCTAGTAATTAGACCTTTATCTGATGTATAAAATGCGAAGATTTTTTCCCATTCCATGGGGGTTTCCTTGACTCTGTTAATTGTTTCTTTTGCTGTACAGAAGGTTTTTAATTTCATGTAATCCCATTTATCTATTCTTGTTGCAATTTCTTGAGCAATTGGGGTCCTATTAAGGAAATACTTTCCTATGCCTATATGATGGAGTGTATTGTCTATCTTTCCTTCTGTAAGTTTTAAAGTTTCTGGTTTTATATTGAGATCTTTTATCCATTTTGAGTTAACTCTCATGTATATTGAGAGATGCAGGTCCGCTTTCATTTTTCTGCATGCAGATGACCATGTTTCCCAGCACCATTTATTGAAAAGGCTGTCCTTTTTCCAGTTTACTTGCTTTGCTCCTTTGTCAAAAATCAGGTGGCTATAGGTACGTTGAGGTATTTCTGGGTCTTCTATTCTGTTCCAAATGTCTTTGGGCCTATTTTTGTGCCAGTACCAAGCTGTTTTTGCAAACACTGCTCTGTAGTATAGCTTGAAGTCAGGAATTGTGATTTCACCTGTGTTTGTTTTGGAGCTTAAGAGTGTTTTGGCTATAGGTGGTCTTTTGTGGTTCCATATGAATTTTTGGATCATCTTTTCTATTTCTGTAAAGTCAGTCAGTGGAATTTTAATGGGTATTGCATTAAATCTATAGATTGCTTTTGGTAGGATAGCCATTTTTAAAATATTAATTCTCCCTATCCAGGAGCAGGGGAGGTCTTTCTGTTTTTCAGTGTCCCCTGCTATTTCTTTCTTTAATGTTTTGAAATTTTCCTTGTAGAGATCTGAAGGGTCTTTGGTTAGATTGATTCCAAGGTATTTCATTTTCTGGTGGGCTATCATGAATGGTATTTTTCCTGAAATTTCCTTCTCTTCTTGTTTGGAATTGGTGTAAAGAAAAGCTATTGATTTTTGTGTGTTAATTTTGTAGCCTGCAACTTTGCTGAAGGAGTTAATTAGATCCAGAAGTTTTCTGGTTGAGGTTTTGGGGTCTTTCAGGTATAAGATCATATCCTTTGCAAATAATGATAATTTGACCTCTTCCTTGCCAATCTGTATCCCTTTGATTTCTTTCTCTTTTCTGATTGCCCTGGCCAGGACTTCAATTACTATGTTGAATAGAATAAGAGAGAGAGAGGACATCCTTCTCTTGTTCCAGATCTGAGAGGAAATGGTTTCAGTTTTTCTCCATTTAATATAATGTTGGCTGTAGGTTTGTTATAAATGGCTTTTATGAAATTAAGGTATTTGTCTGTTATACCTATCTTCTCCAGCATTTTTGTCATGAAAAGGTTGTAACAGGCAATTCTTGAACCATAGAAATGTAAGCGTTAGATTATCTATCCAGTAGGGATATTAAATCTCATGAATCAAAAGTATAAATGTATATTTCACGTGAGGAAGGTATGAATGTTTCATATTTAATAAGCAGAGAATTGTTGGATTATCTCAGTTAGTGATAGGTATTGTGCTGTGTGTGATACCCTCAAATCCAAAGGTGATTCTATTATACAAATGGAATTGTTGTTAGGTGCTGTTGAGTCATGTCTGACTCATAGCAATCCTCATGGAGTTTTCAATGGCTGATTATTTTGGGATTGCCTTGGGAGTGGATTGCCACGTCCTTCTTACATTTTTGCGATGCTGGGAATCAAACCAGGGACCTCAGAGACTACAGAGTAGTGCTCTACCAACTTAGCTAAATTTTAGCCCCTATACAAATATTATAATTTTGTCTAATTTAGCAGAGACAGTAAACTCTTTGTGACAAGGAGGGTGAGTTTTTGCTATGATAGCCTACTTAATTACACAATAAGCAGTGGTCTCCAATGCATGTCATGTTGTTGAATTAATGCCCTGGCCTACGGCATGACCTAATGATTCACACACACACAAAAATGAAGCTTTGTAATGATTTAGTAGACCCACATAGGTGGATGTTGAAGGGAAAGTTTGACCTTGCTTAAGGATTTTTCACTTTTTGTGACCCATGGGAGTGGCTCTGAAATGTTGTAGTCAAATTATAAAAGGGTATTCTTATTTTGATTCTATCATAATTGGGATAATTTCATAGTTTCTTCAGGTATTTTATTGTGGCAATAAGAATACAAGAGATTATTTTAGCCTGGCATAGTGGCGAATGCTTGTAGTCCCAGCCGTTTGGGAGACAGAGGCAGGGGGATTGCAAGCTTGAGACCACAGGCAGTCTGCATAACTTAGTGAGACCCTGTCTCAAAAAAATGGGCTGGAGGTGCAACTTAGTGGTACAGCACTTGCAGAGCATGCAAGCACGAGGCCCTAGGTTCAATCTTCAGTATTGAAAAAAAAAAAAAAAGAATATGAGAGTTTTTTTTGTATATTAAATGTGTGTTCTGCAAATTTACTGAATTTATTAGTTCTCATGGCTTATTTTGTTGAGTTGGAAAGTTTCTATAAATAAAATCATCTCATCTATGAATAGAGAATGTAACTTTTCCTTTTTAATTTGCATGACTTCTGTTACAATTTTTTTGCCTGATTTCTCTGGCTAGGACTTCAAGTACTGTAATCCTGTTCTTGTTCTTAAAGGAAAAACTCCTGAGTTCTTCACAATTGAGTATGATGTTAGCTGTGGTCTTGTCATATATAACCTTTATTATGTTGAATGTATTAACAGTTGTTGACTTCAGAATATACACTAACCAAAGCCTCTTGATTTAGAAATTTTCCCTCATGAATGTTTTGTAAGAAATCTCAGGCTAATTTTAGTGAATTAGTCCTTGGTATAATAGTACAATCTTGGACATATAATAAAATTTTACTCCATATGATGTTGATTTTTATGTATGATCACCAGTAATATCTTTAAAAATTATTGTGAAGTCTTTTATATGGTTTTAATTCCCATTTATTATGTAACTTTGCTGTTGGCATAAGCAAAATATTGTGTAATATATGTGTTCCCATATTTTAATTTTAATTTTTTTCTATCTATAACTATCTTGTACATTCTCTAAAGTTTCTCAAATGATTCCACCTCAGGTAACATCTATATTGAGTATTTCCTATATATATGTGTGTGTGTGTGTGTGTGTGTGTGTGTGTGTGTGTGTGTGTGTATGTATATGTATGTGTATATATGTATATATACACACATACACCTGTACACACACACATGCATACACATCTTTCTGAATCCAAGATTCTTCTTAGAAAAATTAAGTATAAAATCTGTTGATCTTCACCCAAGAAATTGGCATCCTTATTTGTTGAAGTGAACTATGTATTTTCATGTGAGAGAAATGAGACCATTTTGATTACGTTGTTTTCACTGATTACTTCCCATCTAGCTTAGATAATTTTCATGGGAAAATCACTGAAGTGCAGCAAACTCTTTTAAACATTTGTGAAGTTCTAGTAATAGATATGATCTATAGTATGTATTTAGAATTCCAAAATCTTGATTCTGTTAGGACAATGTTTCCCAAGAATACTTCGTAACTAAATCCTTTTCTAAGCAGAAAGACCTAAAAGTGCTTGCAAATCTTCAGATGTTCATCTCTATTAAGGTAAAGAATTTCACAGCACTGTAGTCCTTCATATCTCAGTGGGGTGTCTTTTAATAACATCTTATGAAATGGTATTTCATGACTGTTCTGTGATTCCATATAATCAATAGGGATTCTCTTTACTTTTCAAACCAGAAGTCTAGATTGTGAATGTCTTCAGCTCACTGATAGTATATTATGGAAACAAACAGTTCACTCTTTTGGCTGGCCTATTTTTTAACTAGTATCTTTCATGTGTGATTTATGTCTGCTTAGTACATTTGAAAAATCATTTCAAATATAGTTCATCTTTCCCTCGGGAAGAAAACAGGAAATGTTAAATTGCCTCCATTTTTTTCTGAGAGTAAATGAAGCAATGTATGAAATACTGAGATACTCTGATGTCATAAAAGTCCATAGATAGCTAGCCATGTGCCTTGGCACATACCAGCAACTTGGGAGGCTAAAGGAGGAGGATGGCAAGTTCAAGGCCAGGGTCAGCCTGCACAATTTAGCAAGACCCTGTCTTAAAATATAAAAGGGGCTGGGAGTGCAGCTCAGTAGTAGAGGACTTGCCTAGCATGTGTGTGAGGTCCTGGGTTCAAACCCCTGATAGTACAAATATAAATAAATAAATAAATAGATAAATAAATGATAAGTGGATGATCTGGTGATGCAGCTCAGAGGTGAAGCAGATATCTAGCATATATAAGGCCCCGAGTTCATCCCCTAGAACTATATAAAAATACATAGCCACAGCAACACTTGCTTTCAGTTGCCAAGAAAATCTAGAATCATACTATTCACTGAGCTTTTTCTGAAATTAAATTATACTTAAGGACCATTAAATTGTAGAGTAAAATTTGACTTTCAGGTATAAAAATGCTGAATTTAACATAGTCTTAATATATGTCATTGTTCTTAGGTGCTGTCCAGTCAGGTCTCACTCATAGCAACCCTCATAGGGTTTTCAGTGGCTCCTTGTTTCATGATTGCTTCAGGAGTGGATTGCCACATCCTTCTGTTTTGTGATGCTGGGGATAGAACTTGGGTCCTCAGAGAGTGCAGAGCAGTGCTCTACCAATTGAGCTAAACGCCAGGCCCCAATCTAAATATATAGCAACTTATAATAAAATAAATAATAAATAAATAATAAATAATAAAATAAATAAATAAATAATAAAATAATAAAAAACAGAATGTCACATGATAAAACCTGAAGATGGAGTTTGTACTTCAACATTGAATGTGAGCTGCCGTTTACATATGGCTTGTATATTTGATCTAAGTATGTGGTATAAAGTGGTAATTTTCAAATAACTAATTTTGTGAAAACTAAAATTAATAGTACCCACAAAGTACTTTTTATATCCATGTACTAATTAATGCTTGTAGATACAAACATGTGATTCAAAGTTTTCTTTTTTTAGTTTTCCTTCATGGAATGTGGTTTCATCTAACCTTACCTCTCTCACATTTCCCCTCATTTCTTTTCCATTCCCACTCCTAAGCTACCTACAACATGACTGTTTCCTCTGTGCTCTTTTGAAACTCTTTGCTGGTATACGTAATACCTCTTACTTGTCCAGTTTGGCATTGAAAACCCTATGAATAGCAGAGAAGCACTGACAATAGTGTTTCATCTGTTGTATATAAGGTTGTTGTGAGTTGGACACACCTAACAACCACAACGACTTGCCCAATTTAGAGAAGACAATGCATTTGTATGTCTTCTAAGATCTCTTGGCTGTGTTTCATATTTTTGACATTGTGTTCCTTATTGTAAATTTTATGTGCTTCCTGGGACATAATACTATGTAATCTCATGACTGAAATTCTGTACTTGACTATCTTCTCACTTATATCCTGTCCTTGAGTCATGTCATCCACTACTATAACTTGAAATACTCTGTAGAAGCAGAAATCTGTTAAGTCTATATTTCTGCCCTAGACATATTGTCTGAATTCCAGACTCATATCAAATCTAGTCCTGACATCATATTCATCACACTTTAAGCTCATATACTTTGTTCTGTAAGCATTTCGTTACCTAGTCTGACTTATTTCACATATAAGAGCCATTACCTACTATATTTTAAAGTCTGAAATCTGCTGATTCCAGATTTGTCTTTCTCTGTGAAGTCTGTTTCTCTGGAGTCCATGTCATCTTTTTTACCCGGGTTTCTTATTTGTCATTTCTCATTTCGTCTGCTTACTTGTCCCAACTAGTGATTTTTTCCTCTGCTGTAGCCATTCTCCATAATTGTAACAATAATCTTTCTCCAATAACATTCTCCATAATTGTAACAGAATAATCTTTCAAATATCAAATGAGTAATTCATTTTAAATTGAATTTGATGTATGAAATAGAATATCAGTTGATTTTTGTAAAATTGCAAGGTAGTTGTTCCAAACCTATTTGCCAAATATTCCTCATTTGAGTTGTAATGTCTATATTATTGTAAAATCAATTCTTAGGCACAATTGAGTTTCTTCCTAGGCAGTCCTTTTCAATTCATTGGTATTGTTGCTTATTTGAGAACAGTAGCACCTATATTACATATTATATCTTCATAATATACTGAGATGTTTCATAAAACCAGATTATTCTCATTATTTTTTTAATTATCTTTGATGTACTCACCTATTGATTGTTTTCAAAAATCATTTTGTTAATGCTCTCAAAAATTGCATTTTCATTGCATTGCATCTGTGGCTTAATATGTGGAAGACTGATTTTTTTATATGTACTATTGTTTTTGAATAACATGACATAGCAACCAATTTATTACCTCAAATATTCATATCCTTAAATATACCTTTGTAGTTGTATTATAGGTATCACACAAGGAAGTAGAAAGGATTAAAAAGTCCTCATTTTCCCTTTTCCTTTTTCAATGTAATATTGTAACAAGAATATTCTTTTGTAACAATTTTGTATAATTTAGGATTTGAACTGAAAAATTAGTCATTCATTTTCACCTCTCTATAGCACAAATTGTCTGTGACTCAGGTCACTTGTCTCTGAATATCTAGGGAATGATCAAATTCCATTTTGGTGAGAGATAGGTGGAAGACCATTATAATTTGGTATTGAATGGAAATGTGGGCATTATTTTGCAGTCACAACTATTTCTTACTAGAGGGGATATTATAACTGATTTAGTTCATTAAAACAGAACTGTATAACATATCACATCTTCCTATATTTTCAATGATGTTTTTGAATTTTAAGAGATAACTAAATCTCTGGATACAAGCTAACCAAATTCAGAAAAGACTAAAATAATATATAAACTGAATGCCAAACTATTATTATTATTATTATTATTTTTATTATTATTGGAGGGCAGTACTGGGGGTTGAACTCAGGGCCTTGTGCTTGCATGCTTTGCAAGTGCTGGACCACTGAGCTGCACTCTCAGCCCATTTTTTTTACTTTTTGAGACAGGGTCTCAGTAAGTTACACAGACTGCCTCTGGTCTCGAACTTGCGATCCTCCTGCCTCCGCCTCCCCAGCCACTGGAATTATACGCATGCACCACCATGCCCGGCACCAATTTTGTAAAACAGCATATACTAAATTCTGGTTATTAGAATTGACAAACAAGAACAATAATGTTAAGAATAATGGCTTTTATTGGGGAAATGCTATGTTCCATGTACAAATGAGTGTATAGGAGACTTGCCTCTCAGAGTTTGAGCTCTCGCAAAATTTTGAAGTTCAACTATAGGTATAAAATTGATTTTTAAATTGCCAGCTGCTGCTGTTCCCAGGTGTAACACTTAGAGACCCAGAAGTTGGTAATATTCAGAATGAAATGTTCATTTTCTGAAAGTGCTATTATGTAATTATTAATTTATATGGATATGGACAGCATAATGTCTTTTTACAGTGTTTGTATAAATGTGAAGACGACCAGTGAATTTTGAAAGAAAATTGTCCTTACTCATTGAGGAAATAGGTTTATTTTTTATTATTTTCCTAACAGTGAATCAACCAATTCTAGATTCAAATTCAACTAAATTTGACTGAATTTAGGTAGTTTTAAATCCAACTAAAACAATTTTGGGATAAAAAGGACAAAATTTGGGTAAGTTAGTAAATCTATAAAAACCAAAATTGTTACAGAAGAATATTCCTCACACACTATACATCCATACTTATGTATTTAATATATATTAATGGTGTCTTTAAATTTTTCCTTTATTAAAAATTTTAAATAGCTTTGTCATGATAATTCTACATATTTATGGAATACAGGATAATATGACATGTATAAATCTATGATCAATCACATCAGGATAATTAACATATCAATCATCTACAATATTTATAATTTCTTTACGTTAGGAGACTTTGAAATCCTTGCTTCAAGTTCTTTATAAGATATATAATAAACATTATAAACTGTAGTCACTTTATTGTGCTGCACAACACAAGGACTTATTCCTCCGATCTAACTTTATTTTGGTTCTTATTTTCCAACCTTCCTCTATTCCCCTATTCCCATCCTAGCCTACATTGACCTCTATTTGACTCCCTACTTCTATGAAATGAAATTTATTTTCTACACATGAATGGGGACTGGGGTTTAGCTCAGTTAGTAAAATGCTGCTCTGCACTCTGAGTCCCTGAGTTTAATCCCCAGTACCACAAAAATGGGAGAAGGACCCAGCAGTCTGCTCTGTAAATCCTCCCAAAACAATCAGCCCCTGAAAATCCTGTGAATAGCAGAGAAGCACTGACATAGTGCTGGGCATGTCACAGTGTTGGGAAGTGTTTCATTCTGTTGTATGAGTCACTATGAGTCAGACCCAACTCGACAGTACCTAACAACAACAACAACAATAATATGGCTTTTTCAGTTAGCTAGTTTGTTACCTGAGACATAAAATTAACTTCTCAGTATCTTAGTTTTATATATAAAATGCTTCATAGAGCTATTGTGATGACAAAATCATATGTGTAAGAATTTAGCATAGTGGCTAACATAAGTTAATGGTAAAATACAACTTAGATAGCAAAGGTGGTATTTTGAAAGTGTTAAACAAATTTAACTTAATCCCCATGCTCACATAAATTATATTGCCCTGCAGTCTTTATGTCATTAAGACTAAAATATGAAGTTTGTCATCCAATGTAGATTTCTCTAAAATTTTTTTGAGCACTTTTGACTATTAAAACTCTTACTTGAAACTACAGAGCCAGAGTTTAATGTTAGGGGGGGAGATATATATAAATTTTCTTAAAAAGCAGGAGACAGTTCTCATGTGCTCAGGTCACCGAGATTTCACTACAAGTCAAAGGCACAGAGTCCTCTAGGAAGAAAGGAGGTTTTGTTCTCAGGAATGGGAGGCTAGAGGAAGGGTTGGAGAAGAGATTCCATTTGAGGGTAGGAATATAGAAATTGCAAATGAGTTGATGAGGAAGTTAAAAGTAGAGGATTTTAGACTTCCTGTTTGCAACTGTGGAAGAGACCCCTAGCCTGTGTTTCTGAACCAGAGGAGAAATGATAGTATTGTGTATGTTGCAGATGGGATCTGAAATGTCCTCCAAAGGCTCATGTGTTGAAAGTTTGGCCCCCAGCCGGTGGCTTTATTGGGAGATGGTGGAAACTTTAGGATGTGGGGCCTACCCTTGAAGAACGTAACTGTTTGCTTCCCCTCTCCCTCTCCTTCTGTCTGTCCCTCTCCCTCGCTCCCTCCCTCTCCCCCTCCTCTCTTTCTCTCTGTCTCTCTCTCTGATACACACTTGCAGGCCAACAGCCAACATGAGGAGAGCAGCTTTCCTCTGCTGCTCTCTTCCACCATAGTGTTCTGCATCACACATGCCCAGAAACAAAGGAGCCAAGTGAAATGGACTGAATGCATGAGCTCACATAAATCTTTCCTTCTTTAAGTTGATTTATCTCAGGAATTTTGTCAGTAATGGAGTGCCGACTAACAGTGTTTTTAGGTCATAAACAGAGCACCCGATTTTCTGTTGGCTCTTTGGTTTCGAGAATCCAGAAATTCTAGCATACTGTTATGATTTGGATCTGAATATCTTTCAGTGGTCATGGGTTTTAATGCTTGATCCTCAGTTTGTGGTACAGTCCTGGGAGATCATGAAACTTTTGGAACTAGGGTTCTTGCTTTGCATAAATAGTTTCCTGGGGGTGGGCCTTTGATCACAGTAGATACTTGAGGGTGGGACTTTGGATGTTTTTTCCCTGGACCTGTGGTCCAGGTTACTCTCTGCTTTCTGCCTCAAGATGCCATTTGACAAAAGCCTTGCCTCTGCCCACTAGCGCTGGGATTTAGCTCAGTTGGTAGAGTGCTGCGCTGCAGTCTCTGAGGTCCCGAGTTCAATTCCCAGCACTGCAAAAATGGGAGAAGGGCCTGGCAATCCACTCTCAAGGCAATCCCAAAAAAACAGTCAGTCATTGAAAACCCTATGAGGGTCACTATGAATCGATACCGACTCGATGGCACCTAACAACAACAACAACTGCCCACTATGCCATGTGTAGTCTGATACCATTATGGACAGATCCTGTAACTGTGAGCCTCCAATAAACCTTTTCATCTAGAAGTTTGTTTGGGTTGGTCTTTCTGGTACAACAATGATGGCTGACTAGTACACATGCTATCAGAGTTAGAAGTGAGAATTGAGAGTTGGTGGAGCTGTCCTATGGTCACGGAGGTAAAAGGATGGGGAGTCTCTTTGTAGAGACCATGGAGTAGATTGTGACTGAGACTCGGTATTTGCAGAGTTCTTGAGAGGTAGGGAAGGGCTTTATCCATAATGTGGGGCTTTCCATGGAAAACATGCTGTTTACTTCACCTAGCCTGGACACTGTCCACCAGAGTGTCCAGTGACCAAGAGTCACTGAAAATACCACTACAGACTAAGAGAACAATGCAAGCACTTGTATTCTTACCAGCTTTTCCTTTAACCATTACCATAGAGAAATACCCGTGCTACCCTGGCATATCTAGGCTATAAATAACTTACAAGACTGAATAGTTACTGAAAAGATTCCAATTCATCCAAAAGAAATTGAATTAATTCAAACTGACTGGTTCAATTTTCATTGCCCATAGTGCCTTCCACCATCCACAAAAATAAGGATTTTGAAGGAATCTGACTATAGTTACAGAAAGTATTCTATTCTTTTTCTGTCCAAGTCATAATGTACATGTGTCAACTGCAAAGCATTAGAATTATTTTACTAATACAACAATATAAGATAACTACTAATTTCCTTCTGTTTTGAAGATTAAAAGAAAAAAACCGAGCTGAGCCTGTTGCAGTGGCTCATACCTGTAATCCCAACTACTCAGGTGGCAGAGATAGGAGGATTGCAGGCTCAAGGCCAGAGGCAGCCTGTATAATTTAGGGAGACCCTATCTCAAGATTTGAAAAAATGTGCTATGGGTGCAGACTAGTGGTAGGGCACTTACAAAGTACACGTGAGGCCTTGGATTCAACCCCCAAGTACCGCACCAAACAAAAAGGAAGGAAGGAAGGAAGGCTAATCCAAAAATCACAAAATTCATGTATGGTTAGCCAAGAGCCAAAGGAATTTATTATTAAAACCTACGTGTTCTGTTGCTACTGTATTAAACAGTGCTGCCTTTAGATACTGTATCCAAATTGTTCCTATACACTTCCCAGTGTAGAGTTCTTTAGCTACTCTCCCACAGTATCATTACTATACGATGTGTCTTCCCATGAATCATCTTGCCATATTTATCCCCCTCAACACCTTTCCCTTCTCTTCCCTGGAGCTCTTAAGCTATCATCAACTAATGGGCATCCTCTACACTTTCACTAACCACTCACTTCATCTTCAGGTTTTAAACAAAATCAATTATATCCCTGGAGAACTGCTTTTCTCCCACCTCCTACTACCTGATGGCTAGGGAATTTCAGGGTCAGACTTTTATACTGTTGAAACCTTCAGGTCACAAGTCCTTTATTTGAACCCCTGGTAAAACATCTGTTCTTTTATAGTTCACTGATTTCACTGATGTTTTTAACTTCAGCATTCATCAGAATCACTTTGTTAAAACAGTGTATCTGGGCTAGAGGTTCAGAATTTAATTTCCTAACAAGTCAGTATCCTGCAGTCATACCACTGTGGCATCCTGATCCTGTCAGATCTTGGAAGCTAAGCAGGGTCAAGCGTTGGATGAGACCACCTGGAAACACCAGGTACTGGAGACTTGAGATAAGGACTCAGCAACTCACTCCCAAAAAACAATCAGCCATTGACAACTCTATGAATAGCAGAGAAGCACTAACAATACTGTTTCTCCTGTGGTACATAGGGTTGCTGAGTCGGACATTGACTTGATGGCAATAACAAGTTAGTGTGTGGTGCTGCTGTACAGCTACATAATATGCTGTAGTTTGGATCTAAAATGTACCCCAAAGGCTCATGTGTTGAAGCCTTGGTCTGTAGCTGGTGGTGCTATTGAGGAGTGGTGGGAACATTAGGAGGTGGGAAATAGATCGCTGGGGTACATACCTTTGAAGTGTATAAATTTTCCCTAGTCCTCCCCACCCTCCTCTCTCTCTTCACGTCTGGTCACCATGAGGTGGGAAACTTTGCTCTACCACATTCTTCCTGTCATGATGTTCTGCCTCACTGTGGGACCCGGAAGCAAAGGAGTCAAGCAATCATTGACTGAAACTGTGAGCCCAAATCAACTTTTCTTCCTTTAAATTGTTTTTCTCAGGTATTTTGTCACAGCAACAGAAGGCTGATTAATACAACATATAAGTTATTTTTAGATTTAAATATTAATATCTATAGAGATTTTGGAGATGATGCTTCATCTAGAGTTGAACAGAATTTCCTCACCCTGTGCTTTGTAATTGAAACCTGAAATGATCCTTTTATTTTTAGTAGAAATTTCTGGTGCTTAATTTCACCAAATATTAACTTGAGAATACCACCTATACAAAAACCTTCTCATGTTAAATTAAAAAATGAGTAAATTAAATAATTCATAATTAGTGTAGTAATTCATTGCTATATACTATCCTACTTCAGCAGCATTTTTGCAGCATATTCTCTCAGGAGTTATTTTGAGTTTCAGCCTTTACAAAACCTTCTAAAAGATTCCAGTGTCCCATGTTTCCCTGGAGTCTTGTATTTATGGTAATATTTTATGGAGAATATTATTTTCTTTTTTATTATTTATATGTTCATTATCAGCCTTTTGCAACTCTCAATATATGTAATCTCAATAATTATACTATGAATGAAACATGCAACCAACATCTATTTATTTGAATTGCTTTGCAATTTTCTTTTCAATTTATCATTTAGGTACAAAAATAAATTACTGCTAACAGCCTGAGTTAAGAATAGCATGTATTCATGTTTCAATTCTAATTAAAACTGTGGGTTGATTCTCAGTTATTTTAAATGTCAAATGACAGGTAAAACACTGTTTTTTAGATAAATATAACACATTATAAAAGATATTTTAAAGCATGGGTGTCAGCAAAGGAAAAGTCATTGTCAGTAACCAAAAGACAGAACAAAATTATATATACATTAAGAAACACTGACAGAACAAGGTCAAAAGCAGTGAGCATTTTCCCCCGTTATTCTCTATTATTTTAGTCCACTGAAAATAAGTGAATTTTATTCCTATGTGAGAAACAACATTTCTTTAGCTCACATATAACGTTGCTGTTGTTGGGTGTCGTCGAGTCGGTATCTGACTCATAGTGACCCTCATAGGGTTTTCAATGGCTGACTGTTTCAGGATTGCCTTGGTAGTGGATTGCCAGGTCCTTCTCCCATTTTGCAGTGCTGGGAATTGAACTCGGGACCTCAGAGACTGCAGTGCAGCAGTCTACCAACTGAGCTAAATCCCACCCCCACATATAACATAGATCTAGTTTATTTTACTATTGTTCTTAGGTGACGTTGAGCTGGATCTGACTAATGTTGTTGTTAGGTGCCATCAAGTCGGTATCCGACTCATAGTGACCCTATGTACAATAGGCAAAACACTACTGTCAATGCTTCTCTGCTGTTCATAGGGTTTGCAGTGGCGGATTGATTTTTGGGAGCCGGTGCCGGGTCCTTCTCCCAAGCCTACAGTATCTGGTGTTCCCAGGCAGTCTCCCATCCAAGTACTAACCAGGCCCCACCCTGCTTAGCTTCCAAGATTTGATGGGATCGGATGCCTCAGTGCTATGGCTGCAGGCATGATCTGACTCATAGTGACCCTAAATACAATAGAATGAAACATAACCCAACACTGTGCCATGCACACAATCTTTTTGTGTTTGAGCCCATTGTTGCACCCATTATGTTTCTTCTCATTTTGAGTCATGCCACATCAGCAAGAGGAGGGCTCAGGGGCTTTACTGCATTCCCATTATGAAGATCAACTGTACTTTGAGGAGGCAGCTCTGCCCCAGTCCTTTCTTGAATGCCTTCCAGGCTCATTTTCTGGCAATATACTCTGACAGTACTTTTCTGCTATTCATAGGGTTTTCAATAGCTAATTGTTTTGTGAGTGGGCTGTCAGGTCCTTTTCCCTAGTCTGGCTTAGTCTGGAAACTCAGGTGAAACCTCTCCACCATGGGTGGCTCTGTTGGTATCTTGAAATGCCAGTGGCATAGCTTTCAGCATCACAGGAACATGCAAGCTCCCACAGCAGCACAGGCTGACAAATCTGAGGGAGGGATAATTTTATGGCTGACATAAACATTGACATAGCATTGAAATAAACATAACCATCCCTTACTTTTATTATCCATGGATGCTTTGTTGTATAGAATAGAAACCAGTATGAATTAACTTAAAGTATGTTATATTTTGGGCTGGGATTTAGCTCAGTTGGTAGAGCACTGCACTGCAGTCTCTGAGGTCCTGAGTTCAATTCCCAGCACCGCAAAAATGGGAGAAGGGCCTGGCAATCCACTCCCAAGGTAATCCCGAAACAGTCAGCCATTGAAAACCCTATGAGGGTCGCTATGAGTCGGATTCGACTTGACGGCACCTAACAACAACAACAATGTTATATTTTAAAAATATCAGTAAACACACGGAAGCATAAAGTTTGAAATCCTATATAAAACAACTTACCCTTTCAGGGGCACAGGTTCCTTACCTTTTTGTTGTTGTTGTTGTTGTCGTGTTGATTGTCCTGCTTTTCTCTGTGGCCTCTGTTTGCTTACCTATCATTACATTCTTGGATCATCATGGCTATCTCACAGTAGCCCCATCTCCCAGACTGTCAAAGCTTTCACTCCTGCTTTGCACATTTGAGTAACTCATCTGATCCCTAAATAGAAATGACCAGGAGATAGAAACTAACAGATAATTTGAAAGCAGATACCTACCTCTAATTAATTCAGGTATAACAGAAGAATTTGGTCTAGATATGGCAGCAGTATTCTAAATCTTGGCTTCTCTTCCTATCCAGGGTGTGGGTGCTGAACCCTTACAACGTACAGAATCTATCAAACCTACTTTCCTTCATTGTTATCAGTGATCAGCTATTTGTAGCTTGGCCTCACATATTTGCCAACATCAATCTAAAATAGTGTTCCAAAAGTACCACATAGCTCACCTGTCTGTATACTTTTCCTTTCTTCATACCATTTCTATTCCATTCTCACCTTAAGTTACTGACATTTTCTTATACATCATTGAAAACTACACAAGATGAATTTTTTCATCTTCATGACATTGTATAAATACATCTACATCCAAACCTATTCTTTCCTCTTTTCCTCATCTTTTAAAGGGGCAATATATACTTTCTATTCTCAAAACTGTAATCTACTTTCATTCACCCCCTTTAATTTTGCTAGGAATCTTTTCATGCACTTCTCTTGTGAATATTCCTCATTAACATTCACACATGCTGTCATTTTCATTTAAAATAACCCACACCCAAACCACATAATCCTTCCACACATTGTCTTACATATTCACCTTTTATAGTCAAACTCCTTGAGCTTTTCCCTACAGGTGTAAAACTTCCGTTCTTTCTTTTCCATTCTGGTCCATTCCTTTTCACCTACTATTCCACCAAAACAGTTCTCACTAAATAACCAATGATGTCCATGTTGCTTAATACAGTAAACACTTTCAGCATTAACTTTACTTGACATTTAACAAGTATTTGACATCACTGACATTTCCATTATTTTAAAACACATTATTCTTTTAGTTTCCATGGTGCTACATTCTTCTCACTTGCCTCATTTTTTCTGTCCCTTCCTGGTTAGTCTTTGTGTTTCATTCTTCTTTCACATTACATTTCATACCATATTGTCTCAGGCTTTCATCATATTTTGTCTCCACTGTAATATGAAAGTAACCTTAACATTTGTACATTTTAAAATATTAATTGCTAAAAACCTAAGTCATATTGGTAACCCAGAATTCTCTTCTGAATCTCACATAGAGACCAATGTATATATGAACTATCCCCTCCTAAATTTCGTAGGACTATCTCAAGCATGACGTTCTCAAAACAATCATTTACCTCAAATCCTCTTGTTATCACATAATTCTTACCTCTGTTAAGACCCTTATTTATTTGGTTCTTCATACATTCAGAGTCACTATTTGCATCTTGTTATTTCTTGATAGACACATTTAATCTGCATGTTCCTTTCTCTCCATCACTGTTAGTATATTCTTTTATGCTATCATCACTTGTTTGCATCTCTTTAACAGATTCTTCTTCTTAAATCCGTTTTCCATATAGCAACAAGAGTAACCTTTTATTTAGTTGCTTAAACAAATTTTTATGAAGGTCATGCATGTATATAGTTGAAGGGCCAAATTATTCTATAAAATTTATAAAAAACAAAACCAAAAACCAAACACAAAATAGAATTTTTCCTATTTCTCTATTTCAATTTCTATTCCACAGAGGCCACCATTTCCAAACTTACCAGATATCTTACAGTATTTAGCTCTATCTCTCCAGATAACATTCTTGTATTTATGATGCTAGTACCACTTGCTTTTTCAGCCTTCTCTCTTTATTTTAGATTCTTCATTCTTCAGAAATTATCTTTAGATCAACTGTAGAATACGAAGTTCTAGCTGAACTTCACCTTCTGTTCCAAGTATGACACACAGTACCACACACTTACCTTTCCCATGTTTCCATTTTCCTAACATGGTTCTAGCATAATTTGTACAAAAATTTTTTTTTACTTTGAAGTTATTTTGACTCCATAAAAACTGTATTTGAGCCTTATCTTATGTTGATACTAACTTTACCATTTTGAACATTTTGATTTTTGAAGTAAATAACTATTTAATTATTTCACATATGATTAATTGATCAGCCCTCAACTTACTCTCAGATTTTTAAGCACATATGAAAGCAAGTGAATTTTATCTTTCTATAGGCAATTTCTCTGAAATCTTAGAATCTTCAATGTGAGCTGATTGCTAGCTAATGTTTCTACAGAGTTGCTATACTGGGATTGCCTTTCACTATCCTGAGAATTCTCTCTACTTCATTAATGAATTGGAGGTTGATTTTTTAGATTTCATGCCTTAGATAGTTTGTGGTTTATAATTGTTTCTGCTGATACAATATTCACGAAATCTTCAGGGTCTCCTGCATGCATCAAGGGGGATCTATGCTTTTAAACAAGAACATTTTCCACAGATTTTTCTCTGGATAGCTCCATTTCTATTCTCAGCTTCTACTGAAATGGCTGTATGAATCTGTAAATTATATGCCTGCATAAATCTCTTTAGCTAACAATTGTCCAACTATATCCTCCAACTTCTCTTCAAGTCACATTTTCCTAATAGTAACTCTGCCAATATTACCATCTTTTGAAAACTGGATAGGTTGAAAACTTTTTCAAATCATCAAGTGTTCTTGAATTTTTTAATGAATAATTCCTTAATTTAGCTCTAAATTTTACAGTAAGCATCAAGAAGAAACCAAGCTATGTCATTAGCACATTGCTTGAAAATCTTATTAGCCAAATCTTCGAGTTTCTAACTTAAAGTATTATTTTCCATATAACTATTGAACACAGGTAATTGACATTGAGATCCTAAAAAATAGCCTGCAGCCATAGCCCTGTGGCATCAAATCCTGTCAGATCTCAGAAGCTAGGCAGGGTCGGGCCTGGTTAGTACTTAGATGGGAGACTGCCTGGGAATACCAGATACTGTAGGCTTGGGAGAAGGACTTGGCAACCCACTCCCAAAAATCAATCTGCCATTGAAAACCCTATGAATAGGGGAGAAGCACTGACAATAGTGTTTCACCTGTTGTATGTAGGGTCACTATGAATTGGATACCAATTCACAGGCACCTAACAATAACAACAACATACTAAATAACAAGTATGTCCTTCATTGTTTGCAAAACTGTCTTGCTCATTTCTTTCTGTGTGCCACCTATACTGCATTTAACATCTGTATTTCTACCTACAATTTCAAGTCAATATAGGATTTTTCTCAGTATTTTCCTATACCTGTTGCTTAATTCCAAAGCTACCAACATATTTTGAGTTGTTTCAGCAGCACCCCTTTTTCCATAACCCAAATTTATATTATACCCCCAAGTCAGCTGTAAGAAACTGCTAAAAACTAGATGGTTCAGAACAACAATTTATTTTCTCACATCTTTTGAGGCTGTAAGTTTGAGATCAAGGTGTCAGAATGGCCGTGCTCCCTCTGTAGACCCTAGGAGAGGACCTGTCCTTTGTCACTTCCAGTTTCTGGCAGCTATCGGTATGCCTTAATTCGTGACTGTGTGAAATCTTGTATTTCACTCTGATAAGAACCCTTACTGTATTTAGGACCCACCTCAATGGCCTTAATTGAATTACATTTGCAAAGACCTATTTTCTAAATAAAGTAAATCCAGAGGTTCCAGATCTGAGGACATAGCTTCTTAGGAACCAGTTTAATCCACTATACTCTGCCATCTGATGCTTGCCCCTAAATCCACATTCCTCTCACATGCAAAATACATTTACCCTCTCTCATCCTTTCTTAAAAGGCTCAACTTATTACAGTGTTACCTCCACTCTCCAAAATCTCATTTGAATATCACCAACTCACAGGTTCCAAATTTCATCATCTAAGTGACCTAAATCAGGTGTAAGACTCTGGACATGAAATAACTTGGGGAAAAATTCCCCTTCACCTGTGGACCTGTAAGATTTAAAATAAGTCATCTGTTTCCAAAATACGATGGTGGGACATTCTCATTGCAAAAGGAAACTGGAAGGAATAAAGGGGACAATTACGTTAAGTTTGAAAGTCCGAGAATCATGTCCTGTGGTTCAGTACTTCAGTTTCTAGGCCCACATTTTTGTTCTCTGTGCCTGCAACTGTCAGCTTCACTAACCACAATTCCACCATTGAGCCCAAGGCCTTGCCTTCAGAATCACTCTCTTTTTTTTTTTTTTTTTTGAAAGTTAGCATGTTTGTAGCTCAGTAGCTTTACTAGCAATTTCCTTCCTATAGAACTTTGGAAGTTCAATAGCCACTCTCTACTTCTTCCTTCCTATGTCATCTTCAGTCAAATCTGAAAGACTTTGAGAATTATGGGTTATAGAACAGTGAGAGAACACATTTATATTGTTTTAAACTCCCAGGTCATGGTAAGTTGTTACAGAAGCTACAGGAAAAACATAGGGTGTAGCACATGACTTAGGAGTACCTATATTTCAAATGCTCTATGGCAGGTAATTTTTTTGAGATACCACATACCTGAAATGGCTATATTCTCTCTTCTGACTTGGTTTATAGTTTAGATATAGATTCTAGTTTCAGAAATTATTTTCTTTCAGAAATTCTACTGACCACAACTAGGAAAAAATGGTGCTTTGAAATAGCAACCTCAATCCTATAACCAAAAGAAGATGAATTCTTCCAAAAACAATAATCAGCTTGGAAGCAGATTTTCCCTACTGTCTCCAGATGAGCACAGCATTTAACCTGTGCAGAGATTTCAGCAAGGCCAGACATGTGCTGGTGGACTTCTAGTCTGAAGAATTGCGAGCTAATGCATAGGTGCTGTATTAAGCTGCTAAATTTTCATAATTTGTGATGCATAGAAAACTAATACATCAATTTTATATATTCCCATGATTTTGAGAAATCTGAAAATATTCTGATTCATAGGATTGAGATAGGGTAAGCAAGAAAATAGGGAATGATGGTTATGACCTTATCTGGGTATAAGCTGCACAACATTGTGTGGCTGGGGTTGGCTGTGCCCTATAGTGAGTCTCCAGGACCCAAAAGTCCAGCCAGAGGTCTCATTAGCATCTCATTAGAGCACCAGTTTCATGGGAATGCTGCCTACCAAATCATCATTTTGGTTCTGAATGTTCCACATTTGGTCAAACCCTCTTCCTTCCTTGTAGGTTCCAAGAAATGGCCTCTCAATTCCCTGAAAGTTCTATAATTATGTGCATGGGATTAGCATAAGATTTTCCTCCAATGTATAAAAAGCCTGATCCCTGAGAGAGCATGAGCTGCCCACTCTCTTCCCCCTCCAGAATGTACTTCCACTTTTGTTTCAATTAATCTATTCCCACTTAAGTCTGCAGCCCAATGGTGGAGCACTTTCAAAGTATGTGTGAACACTGGGTTTGACTCCCAAGTACTACCCGTACCCCCAGAAAAGTTCCAAATAATATTTATTTAATAAGAATCTGTTTCTATCCTCTTTCCTGGGCACATGGTGAGTTCTTACAAGAAAAAAAAAAATTTGGCCCTTACATTTTCTCAAATCATTCTTTCTGTTTCTTCCCCTATTTTTTCCTATGTTGTATTGCTTACGAGCCTCCTGCCTTCGCCCCCAAGCTGCTGGGAATGCAGGTGTATACCACCGCACCTGACTAGAAGCGATTTTATACGTGGGTGGGAGCGTGTATGCGTGAGGTTTTTTTTTTTTTTAATTTTTATTTGCTTCCTTCCTTGTTTTACTCTCTTCCCGCTTTCTATTCTCCTTCTCTTTTTCTTATGCTATATATGCATCCTCGTATTAATTATTTTACCATCAGAGCCCCCACATGTCTGTCAGTTTGCCGTGGGGGCTTGCGTGTTGCGATGAGGCTGAGAGCTCTGCCACTGTAACCTTAGACATGAGCAAGGTTA
>VMDO01030548.1:7445-21248 GCA_007922755.1 Pedetes capensis | reverse complement strand
TTTTTTTTTTTTTTTTTTTTTTTTTTTTTGTGGTACTAGGGGTTGAACCCAGGGCCTCGCACTTGCATGCTTTGCAAGTGCTGGACCACTGAGCTGCGTCCCCAGCCCATTTTTTTACTTTTTGAGACAGGGTCTCATTAAATTATGCAGACTGCCTTTGGTCTTGAACTCCTGATCCTCCTGCCTCCGCCTCCTGAGCCAGTGGGATTACAGGCGTGTGCCACTGCTCCTGGCTCCAATTCTTCTTTCTTTCTTTTCTTTTCTTTCTTTCTTTTTTTTTTTTTTTTTTTCAGTACTGGGGTTGAACCCAGGGCCTCATGCCTGCATGCTTTGCAAGTGCTGGACCACTGAGCTGCACCCCAGCCCATTTTCTTACTTTTTGAGACAGGGTCTCACTAAATTACGCAGACTGTGTCTGGTCTCGAACTTGTGATCCTCCTGCCTCCACCTCCCAAGCCGCTGGGATTACAGGCCTGTGCCACCACGCCCAGCTCAATTCTTCTTTCTTAAAGAATGAAGCTCAATATAAAAAGCACAGGCTGTAGCACCACAGCTTGGGCCAGCTCCCCTGCATGGGCCCTTGAGGACCCACATGATGTTGATCAGGATATCAAATATATTGCTCTCCAGGGCCAGAGTGAAAACGTGCCCTGTCCATCCAGCAGTACCAGATCAACGAATGAAAGAATTTACTCAAAGCCAAGAATTGGAATCGGAGAAAAGGAGGGGCTCAGCACTCTCAGGCAGAATGCTTTTAGATGCACTGCTACCCAGAAGGCTTTCCGTATCCTCTTTTTACTGGGGGAAAATCCATACATCAAGCAAAGGAAAGGAATTTGGGAGGGTGGGGGATTAATGTATGCCATATGGCTCAACAAGTTCTTGAGGGACATAGCTGGATTATAGATTATTGACTTTAACATTTCCTGCCAATTTTATGCAAGCAGGGGGGCTTAAGCAAAATATAAATAAAAGATTGACCATATAGGCAGAGGGGAAAATAGAAACCAGGTGACTCCAGGTCAAGAGGGCAAAGAGGACCAGACGCGTTCATCTGGGGTTGACACCTGATGTGTTCATCGGGCCACACTTCCTCAGAGCTTCTCAAGCCATTCTGCCATCTTGATCTCCACAGAAACTGATTTCTTTGGAGGGTCTCCTGTGTTTAGGCCCCACTGCCCTTGTCAGGTTCTTCCTGGGGTTTCTCTCTCTGCATTGTGGGTGGAAACAAGAAGTGGGTGCCCTGAAGCTGCATCTGGTGGCAAGGCTGTGGCTGGAGAACAGAGCGTCACACACAGGATAGAAGGACAGGAGTTTATTCACGAAGGAGGGGAAAGGAATGGAGGATTAGGGAGAGGGGAAAGGGGAGTTGGAGAAAGGAAGTGCTCAGCTGCTGTCTCTGCCGCTGGGGCAGAGCCTCCTGGTGTCGTTGCTCTTCCAGTTCGCAGGTTTCGCCACTTTGGGGCGAAGTCTTGTCTCGAGAAAAGATGTAGGTCCATGTAGGATGTCTGGCGTTGTAGAGGTTGGGGTCGGATAGAGATGGCAGGTGGATTGAAGTATGATGAAGGCAGGTCGGAGGAAGGCTGAAGGCTAGGCTAGGCAGACGAGTAAATGGGCCTTGGGCCCTTAAGGAACCTCAAGGACGGGGTGAGCTTATCCTGGATGGTGTTCAGAATGGCTGCTGAGCTCTGAGCTCCGGAGTTTATACGGCCTGATAGCCAGCCAATCAGGGGAACAGGGTTGGATCAGAAATGACCAATCAGGCACCAGGGGGGCTTTAGATGCTACCATACCTCGGGTGCCATCTTGGCCCACTTGATGGGAGGAGGGAAGAGTGAAATGCTTGGATGTATAGTGTCACCTCTAAATCATGAACCCCAAAATATGTTACAATGAATATATCTCCCTTCACCCTGTTTGGCTCTCAGGAGGGCTGATTGCTGGTGACGGGTAAGATCTCTCATAAGCAGAGAGACAACCTAAGACAGGCACAGTTGTGGAGAAGCCATGAGGAGAGGCAGGGCTGCCTGGAAAGGCCAAGATGCCCACCTTACTAGTGGGAGAAGCGTAAACGCCCACCTGTTCACTGTGTCCTTTGTTAAACATTACAAAGGCTTGCTGGTGTGTGCAGTAAAACAAGTTTCTGAAAACACTAACTGATGTCCTGGTTTCTGGAAGGCCACTTATGGATTATCTCTTGGAATTTAGAAGCAATGTCCAGTCTTCCCTGCCCTAATCTTACCTCCGATTGTTAAGAGAAAGAGATTAGAGAAACAATGACCAGGTTTTAAAAGTTCATACATTTTTTTCTGTTCTGTAATTTGTTACTAAGAAATAAAGTTTAGATATGAGGAAGCTACGAGAGAGCCTTAGCAGCTCTCAGCCGAAGCTCACGAACATTCTTGGCTGGCTGTCTCTTGAATTTGTCGTGGAACCTTGCGACTACAGTATAGCAAAAGTGACCCATTGCCATCTTGCCCCGTAGGATTCCAAGCGGGCTAGATGAGCTCCTGGGACTGGTCATGTTTGGGGTCCTCTCTGTCCCCCTGGGGGAATCCCAACACTGCCTGACTTCTCCCAGGCCATCTCTTCACAACCCAGTGACTGCCTTTGGCAAAACACACTGTGCTCTCCCTGTGCTTCCTCTGTCCTGCCACCTACTGCCTCCTCCTCCTTCTCTATCTGCATTCCTGGCTCCCGTTCCCCAAGCTCTTTCCATCCACGCCACCCTAGGCCTGAGTCCTAACTCTACTTCATAGGACTCGGTGAGTTTTGTGGGACCTTTTTGACCCGTGGAGTGGATAAACGTTCACTGGCTGTAACATACACATTTTTCAGGGGCTCAGCGCAGAAGTCAGTTTATTCCTAATCAAAGGGCTAAGCTAGTGGTCCCATGGAAGTGGAAGGTGATGGTAGAAGGGATCTGTGAGTAAGGGGACTCATGGGATGGGGAAGAAAGAAGGAATGGAAAGGGACATCGCTGCAGATAGTGCTCTGAAAACAGCTGCTCAGGACCTGAGCTCTGGCAGTGGGGAGCGCAGATGTTCTGGTGAGGCCACTCTTCTGACCCCACTGTGAGCAGAGGCAGCTCAGAGGCAGCTTCACGCGGCCCTGCCAACTTCCAGAAGTGAAAGGCTGGCCCCAGCCCTGTTTCCCATCAACCTGGAGCCTCAGTCAGGCCATGGTCAGAAAACAAGTTGGTCTCTGCTCCCCTTTTCACAGAAGGGTGAACTTAACAGCCCCCCACACAGCCCCAGCTACCACACTTGCATGGAAGTGAAACCACACAAACCCACAGAGTGTGTGTGTGTGTGTGTGTGTGTGTGTGCTGATTTTCTCTTTAGCTCTCCCCGGATGTCTTGCCAACAAGCCTCTCAACTGGACTCTCCAACAGTGTCTCAGAATCAGCCTTTTTCCTTTCGTTCTTTGCTTTCATCTCAACAGAATGGAGCTGGCAACTTTCCGAGGCACCAGAGGGTTCCCAGCAGAGGCCCTGGAGCCAGGACAAAAGTGCTCTGGAAACCTGGGTCGTTTGGCTTCTCCTCAAGCTGCTGGGGAGCGATGCTTCTGAAGACTCTGGGGGTGTGGGACTCTGCGCCTCATGCTTTGTGCAGCACCCTCATCAGCCCTTGGCCACCACTTGGGGCAGGCCCAAACACAGTCACCCCCATTCCTCGTACAAAAGATCCTGAGACAGTAGCTTGAAGAACATTTGATTGTCCAAGAAAATGCAAATCCTAAATGGGGGGGATTCCATCCAGGGAAGGGGATGGGGCTCCCGTGCCACCATACCCCAAAGACAAGAGCATTGAGGAGGCAGGGGTGTTGGCTTGTGGTTAGAGAAAAGGAGTCACAAGAGATGACAGAGTAGGAAGCTCCAGGTCTCTCAACTGAAATAATTATTGAGGGGACAAGAACTGTCAGAATCAGCTGTTCTGGAACTCTGGAGTCTAGGCAAATACTCGTACCACTCAGGGAGTTCTTGAAGAAAGAGGCAGGAAAATCTTGGTGAATTTCTGTGTTTTGATAGCAGCTGCCAGGCCCCCAACCTCACAGCAAATATCCTCAGGGAAGAGGGCTCCATTTCCTGAGGTGGTGTGATGATGCCAAGGCGGGAAATAGGGACCTTGTCCTCCCAAAACCAAAGAGTCTTTGAGAATCAAACAACAGTTTTGGAGCTTCTTCTCAGTACAGCACAATGCTTATTTAGAGGAGGAAAAAGACTTTTTATAAAATATGAAGAGTCCTATGGGCCTTTTGAGGGCTGGGATTTAGCTCAGTTGGTAGGGCACTGCGCTGCAGTCTCTGAGGTCCAGAGTTCAATTCCCAGCCCCGCAAAAATGGGAGAAGGGCCTGGCAATCCACTCCCAAGGCAATCCCAAAACAGTCAGCCATTGAAAACCCTATGAGGGTTGCTATGAGTCGGATACCGACTCGACGGCACACAACAACAACAACAACAACGGGCCTTTTGAAGCCCCTCTGAGACACGGTTTAGGAATACCTGCTCTCAAGGAGAGGAGGTCACCTTACTCATCCCTCACCAGAGTTCAGGGTCCACGACAGGCCCCAGTTGGACAGGGGAGGCATCTGGCACCTGGGGCTAGAAGGAAGGCTTTGCCTTCCAGGCCTTTGTTATGGCCCCACTGTGTGTGAGGCTCAGGGAAGAGCCTCAGCCCCATATCCAGCCTTCAGAGACATGCCAGAAAGGGAAAGGGCATTAACACCGGTGGAAAACCAAATCCAAGGAAGTGCAGTGGCTTTACAGCAAATTATCCAAAGTCTCTGAGACTCTGCAAAGCATTGACTTAGACCATTGACTTCCCCAGGCTCCACCAGAGCTTTTCTTTGATTGCTTAGACACCTGTTTATTTTGTAACCAAAGCACTGGTGCATGTTGGAGTCTGCAGGTGGGGTGATGAGGGATTGTTTGCACAATGTGAGACTCACAGCTGGGCTAACCTCGGCTACAACTAGGGAAGCTTTCACTGCAGTTCTGCTTCCATGAGAGTAAGAAGGCTGCATTGGTCAATGATTTAATGTCTCTTAAGGACTCTGTTGGGCTGGGATTTAGCTCAGTTGGTAGAGCGCCGCTCTGCAATCTCTGAAGTTCCGAGTTTGATTCCCAAGACTACAAAAAATGGGAGAAGGACGTGGCAATCCACTCCCAAGGCAATCCCGAAGAAAACAATCATTGAAAACCCTATAAGGGTCACTATGAGTAGGACACGACTCCACGGCACCTAACAACAACAACAACAACAAGGACTCTGTTCCTCTGGAAATGGGGAGGACAATGCTAAGAGCATAGTTTGGTGAGGGGTCTGGCAATATTTCTCCCACAGCACTTCCTCTTCATGAAAACATCACTTCCTATTAAAATTTTATTATAATTTAAATAATTTTATCTACTTTTTTTAAGTTGTGGCAAAATACACATAAGACAAAACTTACCATTTTCACTGTTTTATTTTATTTTATTTTTTATTTTTGCGGTACTCGGGGGTTGAACCCAGGGCCTCGTGCTTGCATGCTTTGCAAGTGCTGGACCACTGAGCTGCATCCCAGCCCATTTTTTTACTTTTTTTGGAGACAGGATCTTGCTAAATTACGCAGACTGCCTCTGGTCTCAAACTTGTGATCCTTCTGTCTCTGCCTCCCAAGCCACGGGGATTACAGGCATGCACCACCATGCCCAGCTTCTATTTTATTTTATTTTTCAGTACTTGGAGGTTGAACCCAGGGTCTCATACCTATTTTGCCAGTGCTCTACCACTGGGCTGCTCCCCCAGCCTATTTTAAAATTTTTTGTCTTGAGATAGGGTCTGGCTAAATTACACAGGCTGCTTCTGGCTTTGAACTTGCAATCTTCCTACCTCTACTCTTGAGTTGCTGGGATTACAGGGCTGTGCCACCACATCCGGCATCTTCACCATTTTAAATGCACAGTTCAGTAGTGTTAAATATATTCACAACATTGTGTAAACATCTTCCAGAACTTTTTTACTTTACAAAACTGAAGCTCACGCCCGACATGATGGTGCACGCCTGTAACCCCAGCATCTGGGAGGCAGAGGCAGGAGGATAGACACAAGTTTGAAGCAAGCCTGGTCTACATAGTGAGTTCCAGGCCAGCCTAGGCTACATAACAGGACCCTTTCTCAAAAACCAAAAGACAAAAAATGAAAAAACGCCAACCAAACAATAAAACCCTGCAACTCCCTACCCTTACCCTCCTCCAGTTCCTAACAATTTCCATCTGTCTTTCATCTCTATGAATTTGACTACTACAGGGACCTCAGATGAGTGGAAACATGCAGTGTTTGTCTTTTCATGTCTGGTTTATTTCGCTCAACATAACGTCTTCAAGGTTTATCCATACAGTACCATGAGTTAGAGTTTCTTTCTTCCTTAAGGTTGAATAATATTACAGTGGACATATATACCACATTTTTTTAGCTATTCATCTGTTGATGGACACTCTGTTGCTTCCACATTTTAGTTATTATGAATCATGTTGCTATGAACATGGTTTTAGACACATCTGTTAGAATCCCTGCTTCCAATTCTTTTGAGTTTTTGCTCAGAAATGGAATTGCCAATCATATGGCAATTCTGATTTTCAGTTTTTTGCATTCTTCTTTTTTTCTTTCTTGTTTTGTTTCTTTGAAGCAAAGTCTCACTATGTATCCCAGGCTGGCTTGGAACTCACTATGTAGAACAGGCTGACCCCAAACTTGCAGTGATCCTCCTGCCTCTGCTATCCCATTTCACATATTAGGTGGCATCCTGTGTAAAGAAAAGCTTTCTCCAGCTGCTATTATGTTACACAGGGGATAATATGTTTAACGAATGCATAAATGCACTTATACAGATAATGAATTGATTCCCAAGCATTCATCACATCAATGAGGGACGGTGGAGGGCAATAGAAGATTTCTATAAACCACTCCCCTCACTTGTCTGTCAGTTTGCCATACTGTGGGTGCTTGTGTACTGCTGTGATATTGAAAGATATACACCAGTATTACAGATGCCAACAGGGTCACCCATGGTGGACAAGGTTCAGCTGAGATTCCAGATTAAGACAGACTAGGAAGAAGGATGGGAGAAGCGCATGGCAATCCACTCCCAAGGCAATCCCAAAACAATCAGCCATTGAAAACCCTAAAAGGGTCGCTATGAGTCAGACATCACTCGATGGCACCTAACAACAACAACAAGAAGAAGGATATAGCAACCCACTCCTGAAACAATGAACCATTGAAAATCCTATGAATAGCAGAAAACACTGTCAGGTATAGTGGCAGAATATGAGCCCCACAAGTTGGAAGGCACTCAAAAAATGAGTAGGGTAGAGTTGCCTCCTCAAAGTAGAGGCGAACTTAGTGATGGAATGCAGTTAAGCCACAGGGACCTCCATTTGCTGATGTGGCATGACTCAAAATGAGAAGAAACAACTATAAATATCCATTAATAATTGGAATGTGGAATGTACATAGTGTGAATCCAGAAAAATAGAAATAGTCAAAAGGGAAATAGAGTACATAAATATTGATGTTTTAGGCATCAGTGAACTAAAATGAACTGGTATGAGCCATTTTGAGTCAGATAATCATATGGTCTACTATGCCAGGAATGACAACTTAAAGAGAAGTGGAGTTGCATTTATCATCAAAAAAGATATCTCAAGATCTATTCTGAATTACAATGTTGTCAGTGATAAAATAATATCCATACACCTACAAGGAAGGGCAGTTAAT
Organism: Pedetes capensis; assembly: GCA_007922755.1. Taxonomy (NCBI): domain Eukaryota; kingdom Metazoa; phylum Chordata; class Mammalia; order Rodentia; family Pedetidae; genus Pedetes; species Pedetes capensis. The sequence goes on along the minus strand of VMDO01030548.1, from coordinate 13,485 downwards.
ATGACTACTACTCAAATTTACACATCTACCACCAAGGCCACAGATGAAGATAGAGAAGATTTTTACCAGCTTCTGTAATCTAAAATAGATTGAACATGCAATCAGGATGCACTGATAATTACTGGTGACTGGAATGCAAAAGCTAGAAGCAAAAAAGGTTCAGTAGATGGAAAATATGGCCTTGGTGACAGAAATGATGATGGAGATTGCATGATAGAATTTTGTCAGAACAATGACATTTTCATTGTAAATACCTCTTTTCATCAACATAAATGGTGACTATACAAATGGAATTCACCAGATGGAACATACAAGAGCCAAATTGACCACATTTGTGGAAAGAGATGATGGAAAAATCAGTATCAAAAGTCAGAGCAAGACCAGGTATTAACTGTAGATCACACCATCACCTGCTTATATGAAGGTTCAAATGGAAACAAAGGAAATTAGAACAAGTGTACTAGAGCCCAAGTATGACCTTGAGTATATCCCATGTGCCTCAAGGGCAGATTTGATGTGCCAGACACTAATGATCAAGAACCAGATGAGTTGTGGCATGACATCAAAGACCTCATTCATGAGCAAAGCAAAAGGTTATTGAAAAGACAGGAAAAAAAGAAAAGACCAAATTACATGTCAACAGAGATGATGGAACTTGCCCTTGAAAGGAAGACATGATGAAGTTAATAGAACTAAACAGAAGATTTCAAAGGGAAGGTTGAGAAGACAAAATCAAATATTATAATGACACGTGCAAAGAGCTGGAGATAGAAAACTAAAAATAAAAACACACTCTGTTTTTCTTAAGCTTAAGGAATTGAAGAAAAAATTCAAGACTCAAGTGGTAATAGCGAAGAATTCTACAGAGAAAATATTAAATGATGCAGGAAACATCAAAAGAAGATGGAGGGGCCGGGCGTGGTGGCGCATGCCTATAATCCCAGCGGCTCGGGAGGCGGAGGCGGGAGGATCGCAAATTCGAGACCAGAGGCAGTCTGCGTAATTTAGCGAGACCCTGTCTCAAAAAGTAAAAAAAATGGGCTGAGGTGCAGCTCAGTGGTCCAGCACTTGCAGAGCATGCAGGCGTGAGGCCCTGGGTTCAACCCCCAGTACCGCAAAAAAAAAAAAAAAAAAAGAAGATGGAGGGAATACACACAGTCATTATACAAAATAGAATTGATGGATGACCAACCATTTCAAGAGGTTCTATGTGATGAAGAACTAATGGTACTAAAGAATGAAGTGGAAGCTGCCTTGAAGGAATTGGTGAAGCACAAGGCTCCAGGAACTGACGGAATATCAATTGAGATGTTTCAACAAACAAATGCAGCACTGGAGATGCTCATTTGTCTATGCCAAGAGATTTGGAAAACAGCTACCTGGCCAAGTGACTGGAAGAGATCCCTATTTGTTTCTATTTCCAAGAAAGGTGATCCAACTGGATGTGGAAATTATCAAACAATATCTTTAATACCTCAGGCAAGTAAAATTTTGCTAAAGAGCATTCAAAAGTGACTACAACAGTATATTGACAGGGAACTGCCAGAAAATCAAGACTGATTCAGAAGTGGGCATGGAACCAGTGACATGATTGTTGAAGTCAGATAGATATTGGCCGAAAGCAAAGAATATCAGAAAAATGTTTATCTATATTTTATTGACTATGAAAAAGCATTTGACTGTGGAGATCACAACAAATTATGGATAACATTGCAAAGAATGGGAATATCAGAGCACAAATTGTACTTATGAGGAATCTGTACATGGACCCAGGACGCTGTTGTTTGAAAGATCAAAGAAATACTGCCTGGTTTAAAGTCAAGAAAGATGTGTGTCAGGGCTCTATTCTTTCACCATACCTTGTCAATCTCTATGCTGAGCAAATAATCTGAGAAGATGGACTTCATGAAGAAAAATGTGGCATCAGGATTGGAGGAAGACTCATTAACTACCTGTGTTATGCAGATGACACAACTCTGCTTGCTAAAAGTGAAGAGGATTTGAGACATTTACTGATGAAGATCAAAGAACATAGCCTTCAGTATGGATTGCACCTGAACATCAATAAAACAAAAATCCTTACAGATGGGTCAGTATGCAACATAATGATAAATGGTGAAAAGACTGAGGTTGTCCAAGATTTTGCTTTACGTGGTTCTATAATCAACACCCACAGAAGCAGCAGTCAAGAAATCAAAAGACCCTTTTCATTAAAAAAAGCTGTTTGCAAAAGACCTCTTTAACGGGTTGAGTAGTAAAGGTGTCACATTGAAGATGAAGGCTTGCCTGACTCATGCCATGGTTTTTTCAGTTGCATGGTATGCTTGCGAAAGCTGGACATTGAATAACTGAGACAAGAAGAATTGATGCTTTTGAATTATGGTGCTAGAGATGAATATTGAATATACCATGGGCTACCGAAAGAACAGATCTGTCCTAGAAGAAGTACAACCAGCGTGCTCCTTGGAAGCAAGGATAGCTAGACTGCATCTATGTATTTTGGACATGTAGTCAGGAGGCACCAATCTCTGGAGGAGGACATCATGTTTGGGAGAGTGGCAGGTCAACAAAAAATGGAATACTCTCAAGTAGATGGATTGACACAGTTGCTGCAACAATGGGGTTTAACATGAGAATGGCTGTGTGCGTGGTACAGTGTTGGGGAGTGTTTCATTCTGTTGTACATAGGGTCATTATAAGTCAGATCTCACTCAATAGCACCTAATAACAAATAAACCACCCAGTGTAAATCCCATTATAAAAGCAGGAAAGGCAGAATGGGTCCAGATTCTGGAGCACCTTAAAACTTTGCAAAAGCATACAATTTGTGGTAACAGCAACACATTATTTCTGATCAACGCGTTATTTGGTGTCTGTCGTATTGAAGGAAGGTTGGAAAAGGCAGCAGAAGGCAGAACAGACTCAGCAAGGATGGAGGACATATGAGCAAAGTCAGGACAGAAAGGCCAGTCGGAGCTGCTGCTATGATTTAGTGAGAGAGACATGCTGGCCAAGAACAGAGATGGGGATAAGGACACAGAAGAAACACATAATTCAAACACAGCAACTAATTGACAGGAGATGGGGAATCTTGACCATGGTGGAAGGTTTCAAACTAGGGGCAGAGGGAATTGTCATTCCTTGAATGAAAATGGAGGAGAAGCTCTAACAAAGAGGCAAGGTTGGTATTGGACAGGCCGCTTGAGATTCTAGTGAGTTACTCATGTGGAAATATCCAGTTCCTGAACGTTGGTGCTAGTGGAGCCACGGATGTGGAGAGATTTCTCAGGGTACAGATAGATGTGAGTCCTCATAGGGTTATAGGAGGGAGCTTTGTAGGAGGACAAAGCCACCAGCTTTGTCAAGACAGTAGTCATCGGTGACTCCAGAGAAAGGAGAGTGACTTGCGGAAAATGTAAAAGAGCCTATCGTCTGCATGTATCTAGTGACATTCAGGACACTTTTCTTTTCTATTCTTTTTCTTTTTGTTTTTCTTTTCTTTCTTTCTTTTCTTTTTTTTTCTTTTTCTTTTTCTTTTCTTTTCTTTTCTTTTTTTTTTTTTTTGAGACAGAGGCTCCCTATATAGCCCAGGCTGTCCTGGAACTTGCTAAGTATACCAGGCTGGCCTTGAACTCCCATCGATCCTCCTTCCTCAGCCTCCTTTCAGGACACATTTCCATGCCTTGTCTATCTCACTGCGGTATCACGGATGCTGGACAACTGGAAATTGCATTTCATTGACTCCTGTGTCAGTCGGGATCCAGGATCAGTTTGAGTTTTGTCCCACGTGGCTTGAATGGAACTTGAAAGGCATATGGTGGTAGAAGCACTTTCTTCTTGGGCAGTGGTGGCAACATAAGGTAACATGGGCAGCTGTGATGTTACCAGCAAGTTCCCGATCTCTGAGTGGACATGGTACCTCCTGGCTTTCTGAACCACAACTATAGCCACGAACCTAAAGTTGCGGCCCCCCCACTCTGCTCTTGGGCCACTGCAGCCCCTCTGGTGATGTACGCACCCAGGCCCTGCAGTCATTTCTTCTGCTTGAAATACCTCAAGTGGTCTTTGTGTTCCTAACCAGCCCCTGGCTGATGCAGAGTGGGGGGTCACAGGCCAAGCAGTGAATGGAAGGAAAGAAAAGGGCCACTGTGCTAGAAGAATTATAGTTTCCCAAGATGGTTAAATGATGCATATTTTCAGGTGATGGTGGAAACTGAGGATGTGCAAGAGATGAAGAGTTAAGTGTGGGGTTCCTGGAGTCACAGGCCACCTAGTTACAGAATGCAATGAAGACAAACTTTAGATTCATACCTTATAACAAGAAATAATAGATCTAATTTTTTTCTAATTGTAAAAACAATCATGCCTGTTTTCTGGGGTGATAATGCAGGAGGAGGTTTGTTGTTCTGTTTTGTGTTGTTTCCAAGCAGAAAAAATGATGCACCATCCCACTCAAGCCTGCAGCCATAGCCCTGTGGCATCCGATCCTGTCAGATCTCAGAAGCTAAGCAGGGTCGGGCCTGGTTAGTACTTGGATGGGAGACCGCCTGGGAATACCAGATACTGTAGGCTTGGGAGAAGTACCTGGCAACTCCCTTCCAATCAATCTGCCATTGAAAACCCTATGAATAGCAGAGAAGCACTGACAATAGTGTTTCACCTGTTGTACATAGTAGGGTCACTATGAGTTGGATACCGACTCGACGGCACCTAACAACAACCACAACATCCCACTCAAAGCACTTGGTATCTTTCTTCCTGGTCTCTATTCTTTTCATGTTTTTGCATAGTTGAGGTTGAATGAAAAGCATCTGGTGAGGCTAGAGTGTTGGCAAGAGGATACTACATTCTCCTCCTAAGTTCATCACAGGCCAGGGGCTGATCTTCCTCCTGACAGGTTCAGAAACATAGTTTTGTCACTCCATGGGGAATAAAGCAGTAAGCAATGCTAAGGTGGATATACACACCAGAAAGCCAATGGTTCCATGTACAACAAGAAAGAACTATAGTGGTTCAGAATGCTACACTACAACAAAGTTTTTTGGTGAGGGGATTTATCTCCATGGGCCACTGGAACAAACATCACTAACTGGGGGCTTGAAACGACAGAAACTGATTCTCTCACAGTTCTGGAGCCAGAAGTTCACAATCAAGATGGCAGTGGAGCCATGTCCTGTAGGAGAGAGGATCCTCTTTGCCTTTCCCGGCTTCTGGTGGTGGTAATCCTTGGGGTTTCTTGGCTTGCAACTCCATCACCCCAGTCTCTGCCTCCATCATCACATCACCTTCCTCTATGTGTTTGGGTCTTCACACGGTGCTGTTATGACTGTCTCTTTTCCTCTTGTTGTAATGACACAAGTCATATGGTGTCACCTAATCTGATATGACCGCAATTTACATCCACAAAGGTCCTATTACCAAATAATGTCACATTCACAGATACTGGAGGTTAAGACTTCAACATATCTTTTTGGCGGACCCATTACAGGGACCCAGGAGTCCTGAGCAGAGTGAAGTTGCTGAAAGACACCAGAGTGGAAAATATGGACAGCCTGAGCCTCATGGCCCAGAAACCTTTCTTAGTCAGCTCTTGGATGTTCACTGCTGACTCTGAGCCCATTTGTCAGCTTTATCTGCCTCCTGAGCTGATCCCAGTCAACCGATCACAGTCTTTCCCCAAACAGGAAAGAGAACAGAAACATAATGTCTCTTTCTGTTCAGTACTACCACAACCCAATCCTGCCTTCCTAAACTGACTCCCCAAGTTTTTCTATTATGTGTAAAACAGTTCCTTGGTTAACTCTGATTGATGGGTTAATTTCAACTGGGTAACTTCCTCCTCGCCTGCAGCGGTAGCCCTGTGGCATCCGATCCCGTCAGATCTTGGAAGCTAAGCAGGGTCAGGCCTGGTTAGTACCTGGATGGGAGACCGCCTGGGAACACCAGAAGCTGTAGGCTTGGGAGAAGGACCTGGCAACCCCCTCCCAAAAATCAATCTGCCATTGAAAACCCTATGAACAGCAGAGAAGCACTGACAATA
>VMDO01030547.1:0-21159 GCA_007922755.1 Pedetes capensis | reverse complement strand
GATAGTCTTGAGAAAGATTACAATCTGCTGTCATAATGCCAGTGGGTGCTGAGACATCAACAAAATCCATTAAGACTTCGAGAAACATACTACCCTCATTTTTCCTTCAGTTACTCAAGATTCCAAGCAGCTATAGGTACTAAAAAGAGTATTCAGCAGCCATAACAATGCTTTTTTAAAAATCTCAATTACATGTTAAGGATTGAGTAAAAATTATGCTATGTGTTTACATATAATTACATTTGAAATACAAGGTTTAGACTCCTACTCAAAAAGTTATCCAATTTCTACTTTTAAAAATCATTAGTTCAATATATTCACAGGGATATTGAAACTCATCTAATCAATATCTTATTAATCACCAACAGTTCAGTGTATTTGATATCAAATGACTGTTTATGAACAATGTAAAAGCCCCTCATATTTCTGGGTCCACTTAAAACCAATTAAAAAAGCTGGAGTTGTCATGCATTCAGGGAATGAATGACAATGTTTGTGTCTTAGGGAATTTAAGGGATAAGAGGATCCATGAGGGAGAAATAAAAGATTCTTAGGAAAGTACTTCATTATTAACATGAGGTCATTCTTGCTGCTTCCCTATTTGGGCCTTGCATTTTGATTTCTCTATGACTATGGCCTGAAACATGAGGTCAGTTACTAAGCAGTTTGCTTTGACCTCCAACTATTTGTCAAAATATCTTCTAAGCAGTATTCTAAGTATGGAACTGTCAACATGTATGCAAATTATACTCAATACACACCTCTACTTGCATGCTATGTTTTGGATCTGTAATATCCCTCAAAGGCTGATGTGTTAAAGGTTGACACTCCTACCATAGGATTATTGGAAGCTGGTGGAATCTTTAAGATATGTGACCTAGTAGGAGGAAGTTAGGTTAACAAAGGCATGTGCTCAGAGGGGATATTGACTTTCAGGCTCCTTCTCTCTCTCTCTTCTTTAGTGCAACCATGATGTTAATGCCTTGCCACAGGGCCAAACACAAAAGGCCACCAATCATGGACTGAAAATTCCACAACTCTAAACCAAATAACCTTTTTCTCTTTCTAATTATCTTAGGAAATTTGATATATTTATTCAAAGCTGATTAAAACATTCCCTTTCTTTGACACTTTATGGAAAGTAAAACATAGTGCTAACATTGGTACATGTTGGTTCCAACTTTTTCCCTTCACTGTACTTCCTTCCTTTCTATCATTCTTCTGTCTGACTTCTGTGAAGCAAACAATCTAGAATTTACACTTTTTCTCAGGCTTCTAGCATTTACTCCAAACTTACCATTTGGTCAAAACACAAAATTCAATTCTCCCTCCCTCCTTGTATGCCTTCCTTTCTTCCTCCCTTCCTTCCTCATTCTCTCTTTTCATCACTCTCTCTCCCCCTCTCTCTCCCTGTCTATTCCTTCCCTCTCCCTCTTTTTCTCTCTCTTTTATATAGAATCTATGTTGATCTTTCCAAGATATGTTTAAAACTGGTCTTTATAACATTATTAGCCATTAAGAAATAAAAACTAAAACTATAGGGATATACCACTCCATATCTACTATTGTTGTTGTTAGGTGCCATTGAGTCCAATCTGATTCATAGCAACCCTCATATAGTTTTCAATGGCTGATAGTTTGGGGATTGCTTTGGGAGTGGATTGCCAAATCCTTCTCTCAATTTTTGTGGTGCTGGGGACTGAACCTGGGTCTTCAGAGAGTGTGGAGCAGCGCTTTACCAGCTGAGCTCAACTCCAGCCCCCCATAACTACTTGATGTTGTTGTTGTTAGGTGTCATTCGAGTAGGTGTCTTACTCATAGTGACCCTACATACAACAGGCGAAACACTATTGTCAGTGCTTCTCTGTTGTTCATAGGGTTTTCAATGGTGGATTGATTTTTGGGAGTGGGTTGCCGGGCCCTTCTCCTACCATACCTACTAGAATGGTTAAAATTAAAAAGACAGACAATACCAAGTACTGATAATGATATACAACAACTAGAATTCATATATTGCTGATAAGAATGCAAAATAATAAATTAAGCTCTCTGGGATCTCCTCCTCCTCCTTTTCTCCTCATCCTCCTCTGTTGTTGTGGTCGTCATCTACTCCTTCTCGTTCTCTTCCTCCTCTTCCTCCTCCACCACCACCACCACCTCCCCTCCCCCTCCTCCTTCTTCTTTCCTTTTAAATACTGGGGGTTGAATCCATGGCCTTGCACATGCTAGACAAGTGCTCTACCTCTGAGCTACACCCATTTTTAATTTTTTTTTTTGAGACAGGGATTTGCTAATTTGCATAGGCTGCCTCTGGCCTTGAATTCACACTCCTCCTGACTCAGCTTCTTGAGTCACTGAGATAATAGGCATATCCATAGAGCCTGGCTGCACCCTCATGATTTAATTACACCCAAAATGCACACCTCCAAATATAAGGATTAGACAGCAACATATAATCTTTGTTGGGGGTGGGGAGACATAATTCAGTCCATTAACCTTCTACCCCTGGACTCCCAAAATAATGGGCTTCTCATATGTAAAATACAAACATTCAATTCTAAGAGCCCCACAATTTATTCCACCATCAACACTAAACACCACAATCTCACCTAAATATGACCTAAATCAGATATAGGTAAGAATCAAGGTACAATTTACCCTAAGGCAAATTCCCTTCTAGCCGTGAACCAGTGAAACAAAACAAGTTACATGCTTCCAAAATATAATGGATCCACATATAATGAAATAGAACATTGGAACAAGCATAAGATGTACAGTCCTATTCCTAAAGGGAATAAAGAAGAGAAGGAAGGGCTAACAGACACACAAGGAAGTCCAAAACATAGAAAATCAAATTGTATAAATCTTAAAGTCCAATACCAATTCTCCTTGGCTCAATGCTCTTCCTTCTGGGCTCATTGGGGTGACACAGTAATGCCACTGCCCTAGTTTGTGAGAGTGGCTTTCTGTACTGATTCTGCCCTGCCATGGCTCTGCCAGGGACAGAGCATTATTCGATGACCCAACTTCATGGCTTTTGATGGTTGTTTGTGCTTTTGAAATGTAAGCAGTTGTCCTGATGATCTCTGAATCACATTCAAGAAAAGGGGGGAGGGGTGGATTCTCAAAGTGATTCCTTGGGAATCCACATGCTTCTTCACAGACTTTCTTTTTTTTTTTTTTTTAACTGTTTCTTTTTTTTATTGGAAATTTTTAGTGCACACCTTAATGTGACTCATTCTGACATGGTTTTCATTGTGACATTTCCATATACGCATTTTGTCATACATTATTTGTATAGGTTCCCCCTTACCCTCTTGTGTGCTTCCTCCCCCATCCCACCCCCCCATCAAACACTTCTCTACCATTTACTTGTCTTTTTACGGTAATATTTTTCTATATATCATTGGGTTACAGTTCTGTTTAAGATAGAAACTTTTTCTGTAGTGAACTTTCTTTTTACCATTCTTCAGTATTGTTTTCTCCAATTACTTTACTCTTTTCTGGCAGTGTGTCTGCTGGCATAATGTCATTTCTGCTTCTTCCTTTGGTGAGATGATTGATTAAGTTCATGATTTATACCTACACTAATCTCCTTATTAGTTTGGAAGAGAACATTAAGGGTATGGTGAACCAAATACACCTTCTTATTTTTTGTAATAAGAGCAGGGTGAGAATTTTCCAGATCTTTAAGTTCTACTTCTTCACTTAACAATCCTATCTTCATTTCACTTTTCCCTTCTTGCATTTTATCATATGCAGTCAGAAGAAGTCAAGATATTTCTTCAACACATTGATTAGAATTCTTCTCAGTTAAATACCCAATTTTATCCCTCACAAATTTTACCTTTTATTGAACATAGTAACACAAACACAATTCAGCCAAATCACTTGCCACTGTAAAACAAGGATTGCCTTTCCTTCAGTTTCTAATATACTCTCATTTCTGCCTATGACCTCATTAGAACAGTCTTACTCAACCATATTTCCATCAACATTCGTACATGACTACTTATGTCTTCTCTAAGAAGAAGCCCATTAACCTTCTTCTATATAATCCTTCCAATAATCCTATGGTAGGAGTGTCAACCTTTAACACATCAACCTTTGAGGGATATTACAGATCCAAAACATAGCATGCAAGTAAAGGTGTGTATTGAGTATAATTTGCATACATGTTGACAGTTCCATACTTAGAATACTGCTTAGAAGATATTTTGACAAATAGTTGGAGGTCAAAGCAAACTGCTTAGTAACTGACATCATGTTTCAGGCCATAGTCATGGAGAAATCAAAATGCAAGGCCCAAATAGGGAAGCAGCAAGAATGACCTCATGTTAATAATGAAGTACTTTCCTAAGAATCTTTTATTTCTCCCTCATGGATCCTCTTATCCCTTAAACTCCCTAAGACACAAACATTGTCATCTAACTAAGATTTATATCTTAGTCACTTTGGGCTGATATAACAGAATGGCATTTACTGAGTGTCTTAAACAATATTTATTTCTCACAGTTGAAGAGCTGGAACTCAGATCAAGGTACCCTCTAACTGGATGACTGATTAGGGTCTTCTTTCTGGTTTGCTGACAACTATTGTTTTATCATGTCCTTTCATGGCAGAGAGAGTGAAAAAGGAAGCAAACTCTCTTGTGTCTTTTCTGACAAGGGTTCTTATCCCAGTCATGACAGCTGTACCTCATCACTGAACCAAAAAGCCCTCTCAGAAAGGCCTCATCTTCAAATACCTTCATATTGAGGGTTACAGATTTAGGATATGAGGTTTTGGGAACACACAATTCAGTCTATAGCAAATCCCAAACCCTCGATAGTCTGCTCTAAGTGGTTGCACACTATAATTTCATTTGTATGACCTGCTGGAATAGGGAAAATACACAGGCAGAAATAGTACCATTGGTTGCCAAAGCTGGCTCAGGAGTACAAGGATGACTGCAAAAGGACTGGAGGAACTTATTTTGAATTGATGGTAGTATCCTATATCTTGACTGTGGTCATTCTTATAATTCTATACATTTGTCAAAATTCATCAAAATATAAAATAAAAAGGGAGAATTTTACTGCATGTAGATTATACCTCAATTTTTAGTTTAAACATTGGGATTAAAGGTGAGATTTATTTTTAAAAAACACATATAAGCCACATTTGCTCTGAATTTTAACCTGTGAACACAGGGCTATGTGGATTAGGACAGAGGTAAGAAAAAATGATGTTTTTGCTCTCTAATATTAATTTTAGGTAAATTTTTGAAAGAGCCACAGTTACACTTGCCGCCATTTCTTCTTTCTATATTTTTCTCCATATTTGGCTACTTCTTTCTCTACATTGTAGAAACACTGAAACATTTTGATGTATACAGCTCCAAAATATGACTTCTAACTGTGTATATACTTTTTGTCCCACAATTCTTCACTCTTCATAATTATTTACTGTCTCACTCTCTCCTCAAATGCAAATCTCTTTCTGTCAGTGATTTCTTTTTCTCAGTAATGTGTTTATAGAAAGTGATTTTGTTATGTTAAATGTAAATGGATGAAGGCAAGCAACATGGAAAGTTATTTTGAGAAAGAGAATATACCTCTTTAAAAAATTAATCTTTATAGTATCATCAAAGCAAGTCAAAGCTGTTGACTTATATAATCAAATACTATATATGTAAATACTGAATTCTGCCTGCAGCCATAACACTGTGGCATCTGATCCTGTCAGATCTCAGAAGCTAAGCAGGGTCGGGCTTGGTTAGTACTTGGATGGGAGACTGCCTGGGAACACCAGATACTGCGGGGCTTGGGAGAAGGACCCAGCAATCTACTCCCAAAAACCAATATGCCATTGAAAACCCTATGAATAGCAGAGAAGCACTGAAAATAGTGTTTCCCCTGTTGTACATAGGGTCTGTGGGGCGCGCGCCTCCCGGTCCGGCCTGGAGGTTCAGACGGGCGGTGCCACTGTCCACACAGATACTAAACACAGTTCACTTGGGACCCTCGGGTGAGAGGCGCAGATTCCTGCAGCCCTCAGGACCCCGGAGGAGAAGGGAGAAAGGAAAAGCCTCAGGCGCTTTTGCCTTCCAGGGGCAAAAACCTGTGTTGGTCATCTTGGAGGTCACGAGGAGACAGCTGTTGCTTCCTCGGTGATCAGACAGAGAGCAAGTTCTTTTCCTTGTTGAGGATTACGACAGGAGAGCGTTCTTTCCTCACCAAAGGTCCTGCGGGGAGCAGCGGGAGAGGTGTTTCCTAATCGGTGGTCTGGGCAGGAATGGGCGAGAAGGCGCAGAAAGGGATGCCAAAAGGGTCGAGCTACCACAGCGCAGCTCTTTATGTAGCTTGCCCATGGAATGGCCTGAGCCAATCAGCTTTCAGCCCAATTGTCCAATCAGGAAGGGTTTTGTACAAATGTGCAACCAAGTTACTTTCATTTTCCCTAGATTTCTAACTTACAAACCAGATATTCAAACGCCATTTTCTCAGTTTGGGAGTTTTTGCCAATTTCCTCCCAATTTCTCCTTACAGGGTCGTTATGAGTCAGATACCAACTGGATGGCACCTAACAACAACAACAAACACTGATTTATATATAAAAAATTAAATTATAAAACATTATATATCATTTAATATATTAAGAATTGAAGAAAGTGTTAATATGTTTGATAGCACAAGCATAACACCATAGCATAAGAGTCTCTGGCACTGAGCCACTTCTATCTTCCTTTTTTTTAGACCCTTCTCTTTCTTTACTTTTAAGTGCCCAGTACCTTTTCAAGTTCCAAGTTGTTTTTTTATGACATACACCATGCCTAATGCTGTTGGGTACCTTGATATAGGCATTTTCTCCCTCCTTGCTAACAAAAACAGATTTCATTCACTCCTTGGGTGTGCACATGCGTAAGGGAAGGCCCAACCTACTCTGACTCTGGCAAGAAAATAGAACTGTAAAGTCCCTTTCCACTGAATGGCTTAATTGAGAAGTTGACTTGGGCCTTCTGAGAAAACAGTTTTTCACTTTTAAAAGAGACAAGAGTGAAGTGTTGTGGGCTGAATTATGTCCCTCTCCAAATTCATATATTAATATCCTAATTCCCTTTGTGACTGTACTTAGAGATAGTGCCTATAAAAAAGGCTAAATGAGGTTATAAGGTGAGCCCTAACCTAACAGGGTGGTGTCCATATAAGAAGAGGAGGCAATATCAGAGTGTTCTCTCTATGCTAACATAGACAAAAAGCCTTGTGAGGACACAGCAAGAAAGGGACTGTCTACATCAGGAAGAGAGGCCATGCTAGAAATCACATTTGCTGGCACCTTGATCACAGACTTGAAGCCTCCAAAAACGTTAGAAAAGAAATATGCATTGTTTAAGCCACCCAGGCTTTTGTATTTTGTTTTGGCAGACCAAGTAAACTAACCTACAATAGAAACACCCACTTTTCCCCTCCAAGTTTTGGGATGGGTGTGTGAAAATATGATGATTGAAGCTTCTATAGTTAGCTTGAGTTTCTAACAGAAAAATCGTGGAGACAAAGCAAACAGGCTGAGATCTTCTTTGGAGAGAAGGAATGTGAGGCCTTCAGTTCATACTGAACTCCTGTATAAACTAACCCTCCCCCCTCCCACTCTCCCTTCTCAATTCAATTCTTAGTTGGATTCTTACCTACTCACGTCCCAAATAACATAACTCTGATGATGGTGGCAGTGATGACTCCAACCCTGGGAGGCTATGGGAGGACAAAAACCCAGGGACCTTCTCTCTATACAAAGGCTTTTGGTTAGGAACTGCCTGAACAACAGTTGTTATTGCTGGAAGACTCCTCGCAGCAGTGCTATGTTGTTGTTTGGAATAACAGTCTTATCTTTTGTAGCACTCATTCTTAATAAGCTATAAATACCCATCTTATGAAATTTTTATCTATTTTAAAATTTCATTTGGAAAACATATTTAGGTTATTACTATTTCTTTTCTTTCTTTTTTTCTTTTTTGCAGTACTGGGGGTTGAACCCAGGGCCTTGCACCTGCATGCTTTGCAAGTGCTGGGCCACTAAGCTGTGCCCCCAGCCCATTTTTTAACTTTTTGAGACAGGGTCTCACTAAATTGTGCAGACTGCCTCTGGTCTTGAATTTGCGATCTTCCTGCCTCCACCTCCTGAGCCGCTGGGATTACAGGCGTGTGCCACCATGCCCAGCAGTTATTACTGTTTCTCACAGACCCAAAGCCCTGTGACAAGGGAGCTGGCTTTGGCCCAGAGTATCACTTTTCTTGACAAAAAAAAAAAAAAAAAGAGGATTTGGTTCTTAAAAAGTTTTATGGGGGCCAGGATACTAGAGCTCCATTATGTTGCATGTCTTTCTGTGCCATCAGTGAAGGCCATCTGTCCTCCTCAAAGTCCTTGCCACTCTGTTCAGGGTGTGAGTGCTTCTGCTGGAATTGGATCATGAGCTGCGGGGTGCCCAAGAAGCTGTAAGCTTCTACTGGCTTCTGTAATATGTGTTGTTTATTCTATAGTTCTGTGGCTTGGGATCACAGAAATACCAGTTTGAGTTCATTCTAAATCCTAAAAAAAAAGCCCTTCTTATATTTTTTATTCCTAAAGATTGTCCTAAGGTAAATATTGGTATCCTTGTTTTACAGAGACATGAGGAAACTTGCCCAAGGGCTTCAGGTAGTAAGTAAAAGAGTCTGGATATGAGCTTAGATTAGCCTGACCCCAAAGCCCACATTGTTAAATACCTCAGTCTATTGTCATAAAACATTACATGATAGAGGAAAAGCTCAAATCCTATTAATTCTTTCTCTTCAAGATGAGGTGAAAAGAACTTTAAAGAGAATATGAAGGAGTGAAGAAGAGATGGAATCTGGGAGAATGGGGGGTCAGAATGAATGCCAGGCTATTGCAGTCTTTGAATAACTAAATGCTGGTAGAGATTTAGTCATGAATCATGCTGGAACCTGTTGTATATATCTGCCTAGCATACATATTACCATTCTTCATATAACAGCACCCTGTAGCTTCTTCCACACATCCTTGATTGTGGTAGGACTGCCCATCACATTACCCCATTTGCTTGCCTAAGTGATTGGTCTAGGTGTGGATATGATACCCTAGCAAAGACAATCACAGGTTGATAGTTTACTGAAGATGGTGACAGTTAAGCCCTCACCCTTCTCTGAGTTTATTAAGCAGGGATAGTTTAAGACTGGATTAAAAGATAACCATGTTTTCAAATACTTATGAAGAGTCTATTTGTAGAGACTAAGGTTGAGAGACATTTGTGGTGGGAATTGAGTCCTGGCTCCAATCTTTGAGGCCCCTAAGAGGTGAATTGTTTCCTGTAGCAAGCCTTTTTATTATATGACATGCCCCAGTGCCCTTCCATTAGGTCTTGCTTACCCTTTTGTGCATTTCTGCCTCTTGCAAACAAAAGAATATTGCCTACAGTACATCTTGGAGGTTAAGTAATGTAGCTAATCCTCTGACCTCAAAACATACTTTTCTAAGTGATACTATAAAGTAGGCAATAAGAAAATTGCATGTGTTTGATATAATGCATGTTTGGGAGTCTTTTGGAGTTTGTAGGTTATGGAGATACTTGGATTCAGCTATAAAGGGGTTGGCGGTATGTTAGTTTGTGAGGATTAGAGGAAGATTCATCTGAGTTGAAATAGAAATCTAGTGTCTTCGGGGCAAGAACATAGCTCAACATATTTGGAGTTCAAGCAGGAGCTCTGTTGTTGTTATTAGGTGCCATTGGTGTCTGACTCATAGCGACCTTATGTACAACAGGTGATATACTATTGTCAGCGCTTCTCTGCTATTCATGGGGTTTTTAATGGTGGATTGATTTTTTGGGAGTGGGCTGCCAGGTCCTTCTCCCAAGCCTATAGTATCTGGTATTCCCAGGTGGTCTCCCATCCAAGTACTAGCCAGGCCTGACCCTGCTTAGCTTCTGAGATCTGATGGGATTGGACACCACAATGGTATGGCTGCAGGTTCACAAGGGCTCTAGAAGTACTCAATATTAAAAAAATATATTCATGAAGTCTGAACAGATGGAAAAGTTTGCAATAAGGATGCATTTTGGAGACCCCACAGATGCCAAGAAGTTTACCATAGACACAGTAGACATCAAATCTGTGACAGAAGAGATCTCCTGCATGGCTTCATTCATTAAGTTTGCACTGCAAACTACTGTGATTACACAGTGTGACTATGACCCACGCTTGGTTCTGACTGACATAAAATCCACTCTGATTTGAATATGTAGAAGTGTACAATGTAGCAGGGCTTTGTAAGTAGAGGATCCTAGGGAACAGACTTTCAAACATTAATGTGTTTTACTTGTTTGGTTGTGGGTAACAAAACTACTATCTGAGATTTCTTCATACTTCCCCAGTTCTCATCTCTCCATTGAGCTCCAAAATCAGAAATTCAAATGAATGTTCTATATTTTTACTTGTAAATCTGAGAGTTATTTAGAATTTATCATGGCCAATATAAAACTGTTCTGTAAAGCTGAACAAACTTAGAACTTGGCTATACCATCTTCCCACTGAGATGCTCAAGTCAAATGTCTCTGAGTCATCATGGATTTATCTTTTAATCAGACCCTCCTTGTTTATCTAATTCATCATTAACTCTCCCTACTTCTAAGATTAACTCTCACAAGCTGAGGAGTACATTCACATATAAGAAACCAAGTCCTCCTTGGTCTGAGTGTAATTTGATAAATTCTCATGGTACAAATATGATTACTGTGATATATTTATTGGTCAAATACTTTCTTCCTGTTTCACTTTATTTTAATAACACTTGTCCTTATGTACACTGTGGTTCTTATGATATTAGAAGGGAACTGGTATAGCTTTCCAAACAAACAGATTCATTTATTCAATTGCAGTTTAAGATTAGTGGACATTGGAATCCCAAGATTTAGCTTCACTCCTGTTTTGGCACAAATGAGAAATGTTCACAGCACAAATGCTCAGCAAATGCCTGTAAAGCGCTATGGCAAAAAAAAAATGCTGTTTTGTGATTCATCATTGGTGTTTTGTTTCTTGAAAACGTGTCTTGCATAAACCTTGACATGATAAAGGATAATTCACTTAATTATTTTCTGTCTTTAGCCTGATGAAATGGAGTTCAAGGGAAGGTGAGAATGATTATGAAGAGACATAGAATGACTTAGTAAATGGGGAAGGCCAATTAAAGTTTAACACACTTCAATATAATGGCCATGTGGGACTAATGAAAATAATTTTTAAGGTCACTTGTCTTTAAATATGTAACTTTCTATTTGAAAATCCCCCTTTGAAATGAGCAATTACTTCAAAGAAGTTGCAAATTTACTACACAGCAAGTAAGAGATCAGGTGTATCACCTGCTGGCAAAAGTAGAGCATTATAATTTGCCCCTTTCTCTGATCCAATCTCAGAGATCAATCTCTGATCTCTGATGTCAATAACATCCATCAATATGTGATTCAAAACTGATGCATGACATGGGACCCTCTTTTGTATATAATAAAAGTTTTTTTTAAAAAATGTTGAGACATTATAGTATTTTTAAAGTATTACATCAGAGGTGGAGAGAATATTGTATAATGAGAAATTTTATTAAGTATCTCTGTTTTTTTACTACTTTTACTTAATTCATAGCCCTTGCTGCCTATTACAATAACTGCTCAACTTAGTTGCATCTTGGGTAATCTAGAAAGAATGAGAGCAACCTTCTTCCTAGATATGTATTAAATTTATGGGTGTTCTCTCTTGAATGCTTGACATTGAGGAATATAATTATCCTTTGTGCATGAATTTCTCTGCCAGTAAAATGGGCATTCTTCTATATAGATCATGTGTTAAGAAATCTTTCAAACAATATTTGTAAATGTAGAAGACAATTATAATTTCTGAATCTATTTCTTGTTCTCTAAATGTCAAAGTAAGATTTTTATAAGCACTTCAGGAAGAATAGACAGAAAGAAATAATTATTCTTGCCCCCCTCAAAAGAGAGAATGTACTGGCTTGTTTGACATCTGTTAGAATCAAACAATTTACAAAGGCATAAGTAAGTGATTAAGAGGAACCTGGAGATACATAGAGAACTTTCTATCTAATGATAGATTTTTTTTTCAGGGCTTCATGAATGCTAGACAAGTGCTCTACCACCGAGGTGCCCCCCTGCCCCTTTTAAAATATTTTTCATTTTGAGGTAGGGTCTTGATGAGTTGCACAGGCTGCCTTTGGCCTTAAACTTGGGATCCCCCTGCCTCAGTTTCCTGAGTAGTTGAGATTACAGGCATGCAATACTGTGCCTGGATCAGAAAATGTTATTTAAGTAGTCTGTTGTGGAAAAAATAATATCATCTTCCATCTGATAATTCACAGGTAGACTCCTTCAACAAAATGCTTATTTGGAGACAGGGCCTTTAGGAAGTAATTACCTCTATGTGAGGTCATCAGGGTAGGGTCCTCATGATGTGATTAGTGCCCTTTGATGAGGACAGAGAGATTTCTCTCGATCTCACCTTAGTACATGAAGTAATAGGAGAGAGGCAGCAATCTCAAATAAAGAAGAGAGTCATCATCAAGAACGCAATTTTCGAGTACCTTGTTCTTAGAATTTGAGCCCCAAGACCTAGACAAAATAAATATTTGTTAAGTCATCTCATCTATGGTATTTGGTTATAGCAGCCTGATTTAACACAGAAATTGATACTGAGATATGGAGTACTGTTGCAACAAATAACCAAAAATGCATAGCGGCTTTGGAACTAGGTAAGGGGTAGACTCAAGAAAGTTTATAAGTGAATACTACAAAAAACTGATACTGCCATGAAGGGACAGAAAAGAAGAAAGCTATGGGGAAAATTTCTGTCTTCTTAGAGAATATATGAATATTCACAAACAAAGTATTAGTTGTGTCTGAGTCTATTTGTGCTGCTATAGCAAAGTAACTGAGACTTGGTAATTTATAAGGAATAGAAATTTATCTTTTCACAATTCTGGAGGCTGAGAAATCTAAGATAAATGCACCAGAGTAAGCACCTTCTTGCTGCATCCTCTTACAGCAGGCAGCAAAAGGGCAAGAAAAATGAATGCACTGTCTTCACATGGCAGAAGAGAAGAGGCATTTAGCCAAACACTTCATGAAGCCTCTTTTTCTAAGGGTCTTGGTCATATTAATCAGGGAAGAGCCCTCACAGACAAATAATTCTTTAAATACCTCATCTGTTAATCCTTAACTGATATCAGGGGGTCAAAATGCTGGACACGTCACATTTGTAGCATTTATCTAATCATGGGTTGTGTGTGGTGGGGTCACATGTGACTCCATAAGCATGATACCAGTTAAGGGTTAATATCATATTGACAACATCTTGTATTTAGAAAGGACACATCCAAACCATAATAATAGGTAATAGAAATATGCTTGGTAAAGAACATTTTGTGAGGATCTCAGGTGGAAATGAGGAATATGTCAGTGGAGACTTGAGGAAAAGCAATCCTTGTTAAACAGCAGCAAAGAACTTCGTTACATAGTGTTCATTTTCTAGTGTTCTGTGGAAGGTAGAATTTGTGAGGAATGAAACTGAACATTTGTTGTTTCTGTTAGGTACTGTTGAGTCAGGCCCAACACACAGCAACCCAATGAATATTTAGCTGAGAATATCTCTAATCAAAGTGTTGAAGGTATGTCTTGGTTCTTCCTCATTTCTTATAGTAAAATGCAATGGGAAACAGATAACTAACAAGAGAACTGCTAAATAAAAAGAGATTTGGAAAATTCCCAGACTATCTATACTGAAAAAAAAAAAAAAAAGAGAAAACTTTTTCTGAAGAGAACAGGAAGGGTGTGTCTAAGAAACAATTTCATAAACAAATCATAGAACTGATAAATTTATTCATCCATATCAGCATTGGCCAGAAATAGAGATGAAATATCAACAAAGATATTGCCAGTTTGTACTAAAAGGAATATGGAAGTGTGACAGAGTGAAGGAATGCTGTTGGACTTCTTAGATTCTACAAGATAAATCATATTTAGCTATAAATCCAGGTTCCCTATCCTTCAAGAAAAGAGAAGAAGGACTCAAAGGCAATTCTGAGATCATTAGGGATGCTACTCAGAGCACAGTCCCAAAACACATATACCCGGGAGAGAGGGAGGCTGCCTCCACCTTAGGTTCAAAGGATCAGATCACCATGCCAGCAGGCAATAACAATGTGGGTAAAACTCTATTGGGCCAAAGAGGCAGGATTGTTCCACCAAACCATGAGTGTGATTTTGTTAACCCAGATTATATAGATGGCAGAGTATCAAACTAAAGAAGACTGATCTGTACTGTTAAGTTCTTAGTGGAATTTGCAAGGTTTTGGATTTCCTTGGGATCCATCACCACATCCTTCATTCCATTTTGGAATAATCCTGTGGCAGTATATTTTGTCCTACCATTATATTTTTGTGTGGTTTCACATCACAGCTGAGGAGGAAGTTTGATTCAGAAAGAATCACATCATGAGTCTTATTCACATCTGATTTAGGTATTTTAATGAGACTTTAGGCTTTATAGAGTGGATGCAATAATGACTTTAAGACTTGTAAGACTTTGGGATGGAATGGTTCTACTTTGTATGTGAGAATCACATAAATTTGGGAGATCAAGGGATGAAATACTATGGACTGAATTGGTTCTTCCAAAATTTCATACATAGAAGTATTAATCCCCAACATGATTATATTGGAGATGAGGCCTTTGGGAAGTGATTACATTTAGATGAGGTCTGGGGGGTGGTGTCCTCATGGTATGATTGTTGTTGTTGTTAGGTGCCGTTGAGTTGGTATCTGACTCATAGCAACACTCACAGGGTTTTCAATGGCTGACTGTTTTGGGATTGCCTTGGAAGTGGATTGCCAGACCCTTCTCCCATTTTTGTGGTGCTGGGAATTGAACTCAGGACCTCAGAGACTGCAGTGCAGTGCCCTACCAACTGAGCTAAATCCCAGGCCATTCATGGTATGATTAGTACTCTTATAAGAAGAGAGGCCACAATGAGCTAGCTCACTCTTTCTTTCTTTCTTTCTTTCTTTCTTTCTTTCTTTCTTTCTTCCTTTTCCTTCCTTCCTTCCTTCCTTCCTTCCTTCCTTCCTTCCTTCCTTCCTTCTCTCTCTCATGCCTTCCCCTCCATCCTCCACCCCCTCTCTTCCTCTCCCCCTTGCCTCCCCTTCCCTTCCTTACTGTTCACTCCTTCTCTCTCTGCCACTTCAGGTTAGAGGAAGAGAGCAATCATCTGCAATACATGTAGAGGGCTCATATCAACATCCAAATTGACTGGTGTCTTGATCATATACTTTCTAACCTCCAGAACTGTGAGAAATCAATGTATTTTTTAAACCACCCATTTTATGGTATCTTGATATAGCAGCCCAAACCGACTAATACACACTCACAAAGTATTCACAAAGATTGACTGTATCACTGGCCACAAAATAAACATCAACAAATTTGAAGAACTGGAGTTCTATAAAGTACTATCTCTAACCATAATGTAATAAAATGAGAAATCTATAACAGAAAGATAGCATAAAAAAATAGAGAAAGTGACATTAAGCAAAAAGATGTTTCTTTGAAAAAGTCAATAAAATTATACATTCAGTAACTTAGAAGAAATGGACCAATTCCTTAAAACCCACAAATTAGCAAATCAAAATAGACCACCTGAATTGCCATTAAACCAGTAAAGAGGTTGAATTCATAATTTTAAAACTTTCTAAAAGAAACTTGCCTAGACTAAAATGGTTTCACTGAAGAATTATACCAAATATTTAAAGAAATGACATTTTTACTGACCCTCTTCCAGAATAAACGTTTTTTCAGAAGAGGAGGAAATATTTAATCTGATGTATGAGACCTGCGTTACCAAAACACAAAAACTAGGCAAATACAGTAAAAATAAACAAAACTCCAAGGGCATATCTTTTATAAACTTAAATATAAAAATTTTTAAATAAGTATGAACAAAATGAATTTAGCAATATATATAAAAATATACACCAGGACCACGTGAAATTTATTCTTTGCATGGAACACTAGTTCAACATTTGAAAAATCAATATAATCCACCATTTCAACATGAAAAAGAATAAAAATTATATTATTATATCAAGTGAAACACACGCATACACACACACACACACACACACACACACACACACACACACACAACTGGCAACTTCCATCCCTAATAAAATGCTTTAAGAATAGAGGAAATGAGCTCAATTTGACAAAAAAACCCTACAAAGATACAAATAATATCACACTGTAATGACAAACGACTGAATGCTTTCCCTCTAAAATCACAAACAAAGCAAATATGTCTACTCTAACTACTTTCATTCAATGAATTACTGGAAGTTCCAGTCCTGGAATAAGCAAGAAAAATACCAAAAGACATGCAGAGTAGAAAAGACAAAATAAACTCTCTCTGGTTGTAGATAATATGATTGCATTGGCAGACAACTACATGGACTATACAAATAAAACAAAACAAAAAAAATCCTATAACTAATAAGTGATTTTGTAACATTTCAAGAATTGTTGTTGTTAAGTGCCGTCGAGTCAGTATCTGACTCATAGCGACCCTCATAGGGTTTTCAATGGCTGACTGTTTTGGGATTGCCTTGGGAGTGGATTGTCAGATCCTTCTCCCATTTTTGCAGTGCTGGGAATTGAACTTGGGACCTCAGAGACTGCAGCGCAGCGCTCTACCAACTGAGCCAAATCCTAGCCCCATTTCAAGAATAAGAAATGATATTTAACATCATTTATCAGGAGAATGCAAGTGAGAATATGAATAGGGTTTTAGGATATAAAATCAATATACAAAAAAAATCAATTGCATATTTATATACTAACATGGCACCTAACAACAACAACAACATACAAATAATAAACATGTAGAACCCAAATTAGAAACTCAATACCATTTACAAATGCTCCAATTAAAATACCTACATATATATTTGATGCGTATATGTACATGCACATATATATGATATATATATAATGAAACTATAAAATGTTGAAAAAAGAAATCAAGGAAAACCTAAGTGAATGGGTTGAAATACTCTGTTAATGCATAGGAAGGATCAACATAGTAAAGAGTTCAGTTCTCTCCAAGTTGATTGATAGGGTTAAGGTAATTCTTATAAAAATCCAAGAAAAATTTTTTACCATCAGGGTAAACTTTTTCTAAATATCACATATCCTAGAATATTTTAAAAAATCCTTGAGATGAAAGAAGAAACTGGGAGGAATGTTCTATATCATATTGTTGTTGTTGTTGTTGTTAGGTGCCATCGAGTCGGTATCCAACTCATAGCGACCCTCATAGGGTTTTCAATGGCTCAGTGCTTCAGGATTGCCTTGGGAGTGGATTGCCAGGCCCTTCTCCCATTTTTGCGGTGCTGGGAATTGAACTCGGGACTCAGAGACTACAGCGCAGCGCTCTACCAACTGAGCTAACTCCCAGCCCTATCTCATATTAAGGCTACCTATATAGTCATTTCATCCACGTTTGTCAGTTTGCTATGCTGTGGGGGCTGTGATGCTGAAAGATATGCCACCAGAATTACAGATGACAGCAGGGTCACCCATGGTGGACAGGTTTCAGCTGAGCTTTCAGACTAAGACTAACTAGGGAGAAGTACATGGCAGCCCAATCAGGGAACAATTAGCCATTGAAAACCCTATGAATAGTAGAGAAAACTTGTCAGATATAGTGCCAGATAATAAGCCCCTCAGGTTGGAAGGCACTAAAAAGATGATTGGGGAAGAATTGCCTTCTCAAAGTAGAGTTGACATTAATGATGAGAATGGAGTGAAACCCCAGGGACCTCCATTTGCTAATGTGGCAGAACTAAAAATAAGAAGGAACAATTCTAAATACCCATTAAATATTGGAAAGTGGAATGTATGTAGTAGGAATCTAGGAAAATTAGAAATTGTTAAAAGGGAAATGGATCACATAAACATTGACGTTCTAGGCATCAGTGAGCTAAAATGGACTGACTTGGACCATTTTGAATCAGATAGTCATATGGCCTAACATGCCAGGAATTATAGCTTAAAGAGAAATGCAGTTGCATTTGTCATCAAAAAAGACATCTAAGGACCTGTCCTGAAGTAAAACTTTGTTAGTGATAGAATAATATCTATTGTTGCCTCAAAGTTCTAAGAGAAATGAAGAGATGGACAATCAAGAATGTTAGTGAGCCATGGCCAAGAGCTGCTAGGGCTCTTTCTAGCCTCTCCTTATATATTAATTTTATTTTTTAGTAACAATCATATCAAACAGAGAAGGAATGCATGAACTTTTTTAACCCTATCACTATAATAACAGGTTTAAGTAAATCTAAGTCTTTATTTCTCTAATCTCTTTTTTCTTACTATGCATCATATAATTTTACCAATCAAAGGTATGATCAACCTAGAGGGCAGGTCAAACTCTCCAGACA
The DNA here is from genome assembly GCA_007922755.1 of Pedetes capensis. NCBI lineage: Eukaryota > Metazoa > Chordata > Mammalia > Rodentia > Pedetidae > Pedetes > Pedetes capensis. The sequence continues at coordinate 2,633 of VMDO01030547.1, read as the reverse complement.
TTCCCTCCAAATCACAAGAGATAATCAATAAGTGACTTTCCAGGAACCATGACACCAACAAGTGTTCTCAAAACTCATTATACTGCATGCACCAGGAAACCTTTGCAATGTCAAACACAGGTCACAGTGACCAGATGAGCAATTATGCCTCTCCCTCTGTCAAGGCAGGCATCTTGGCCTTTTCAGGTAGCCCTGCCTCTCCTGATGGCCTCTCCACGACTTTGCCTTTTTTAGGTTGTCCATCTTCCATGAGGAATCTTACCTGTCTCTGGCTAGCCAGTCCTCCTAAGGGCCAAACAGTGTGAAGGGAGATAAATTCACTGTAACATATTTGGGGGTGCAGCATGTCGGGGTAACATCCATACACTTACAAGGAAGAGCAGTTATTATGACTATTGTTCAAATTTATGTACCCATCCCTAAGATCACAAATGAAGAAATTGAAGATTTTTACCAGCTTCTGCAGTCTGAAATTGATTGAGTATATAATCAGGATGCACTGATAATTACTGGTGGTTAGAACAAAAAAGTTGGGGATAAAGAAGGTGGGTCAGTAGTTGTAAATATGGCCTTGGTGATAGAAATGATGCTGGAGATCTCATGATAGAATTTTGTCAGACCAACGACCTTTTCATTGCAAATCCATTTTTTTCACCAATGTAAATGTTGACTACACATATGGAATTTCCCAAATGGAACACACAGGAATGAAATTGACTACATGTGTGTAAAGAGATGATGGAAAACCTCAATACCAAAACTCAGAAGAAGACTAGGGGTTGATTGTGGATTAGACCACCAACTGCTCATATACTCACTCAAAATGAAATTCAAGAAAATTCTACAAGTGTGCAAGAGCCAAACTATGATTTTGACTATCTCCCATCTGAGTTCAGAGACCACCTGAAGAACAGATTTGATATGTTAGATACTAACAGTCAAAGAACAGATGAGTTGTGACATAACATCAAAGACAACATTCATGAGGAAGGCAAATGGTTATTAAAAAGATAGGGAAAAAAGACAAGACCCAATTACATGTCAAAAGAGCCTCTGAAACTTGCCCTTGAATTTTGTGTAGCTTAAGTAAAATGAACACATGATGAGGCTAAGAAACTAAACAGAAGATTTCAAAGGGCAGGTCCAGAAGACAAAATGAAATATTATAATGACATATGCAAAGAGATGGTGATAGAAAAGCAAAAGGGAAGAACATGCTTTGTTTTTCTCAAGCTTAAAGGTTGAAGAAAAATTTCAAGCCTCAAGTGACAATATTGAAGGATTCCACAGGGAAAATATTAAATGATGCAGGAAATATCAAAAGAAGATGGAAAGAATACACAGTGTCATTATACAAAAAAAGATAGATGATCAACCATTTGAAAAGTTCGCATATGGTCAGGAATCAATGTTACTGAAGGAAGAAGCAGAAACTGCATTGAAGGCATTGGCAAAACACAAGGCTCCAGGAACTGGTGGAATACCAATTGAGATGTCTTAAGAAATGGATGCAGCACTGAAGGAACTCACTTACTTATAATGAGAGATTTGGAAAACAGTTACCTGTCCAACTGACTGGAATAGATCCATATTTGTGCCTATTGGCAAGAAAGGGCATCCAACCATTGTGGAAATTATTGACTGATATCATTAATATCAAAGGCAAGTAAAATTTTGCCAAAGATCATTCAAAAATGCCTATAGCAGTATATAGACAGGGAACTGCTGGAAAATCAAGCTGGATTCAGAAGAGGGAGTAGAACTTCGGACATTATTGCTGAGATCAGATGGATATTAGCTGAAAGCAGAGAGTACCAGAAAAATGTCTATCTATGTTTTATCGACCACGCAAAGGCATTTGACTGTGTGGATCATAATAAATTATGGATAAAATTGTGAAGAATGGGAATATCAAAGAATTTAATTATACTCATCAGGAATCTGTACCTGGTCAGGAGGCAGTCTTTTGAACAGAACAAGGGAACACTGCCTACTTTTAAAAGGTGTGCATCAGGGTTGTACCCTTCAATCTCTATGCTCAGCAAATAATCCCAGAAGATGGACTTCATGAAGAAGTATGTGGCATCAGGATTAGAGGTAGCCTCATTAACAACCTAGTTATGTATATAACAAAACTTTGTTTGGTGAAACTTAATAGGATTTGAATAGTTTATTGATGAAGAGCAAAGAACACAGCCTTCAGTATGGATTGTACCTCAATATCAAGGAAACAAAAATCCTTAGAACTGGGTCAGTATGCACTTTCATGATACATGGAGGAAAGATTGAGGATGTCTAAGATTTTGCTTTACTTGGTTCCACAATCAACACCCACAGACGCAGCAGTCAAGAAATCAAAAGATGCATTGCATTGGGCAAAGCTGCTGCAAAAGACCACTTTAAAGTGTTGAAAAATAAAGATGTCACATTGAAGATGAATGTATGTCTGACTCATGCCGTATATTCAGTCACATCAAATACTTGTGAAAGCTGGATAATAAATAAAGGAGACAGGAGAGGAGTTGATGCTTTTCAATAACAGTGCTAGGGACAAATATTGAATATACTATGGATTGCTAATCCCGAAACAGTCAACTATTGAAAACCCTATGAGGTTCGCTATGAGTCAGACC
>VMDO01030546.1:0-21176 GCA_007922755.1 Pedetes capensis | reverse complement strand
TTTGGACATGTAATTTGGTCTTTTCTTCTTTTCTTGTCTTTTTAAGAACTTTTTGCTTCCTTCTTGAATGATATCTTTTATGTCATGCCACAACTCTTCTGGTCTCCTGTCATTTGTGTCTAATGCATTAAACCTATTTTTGAGGTGGTCTCTGAACTCAGGTGGGATATACTCAAGGTCATACCGTGGCTCTCGTATAATTGTTCTAATTTTCTTCAGCTTCAGTTTGAAGTTGCGTATGAGAAGTTGATGGTCTGATCCACAGTCAGCACCTGGTCTTGTTTTGACATTTTGTACAGAGCTTTCCCATCGTCTCTTTCCACATATGTAGTCAATTTGATTCCTGTATGTTCCATCTGGTGAAGTCCATGTGTATAGTCTCCGTTTATGATGTTGAAAAAATGTATTTGCAATGAAACGGTCATTGGTCTGACAAAATTCTATTATGCGATCTCCAGCTTCATTTCTGTCACCAAGACCATATTTTCTGACTACTGGGCCTTCTTCTTTGTTTCCAACCTTTGCATTCCAGTCACCAGTGATTAACAGTATGTCTTGATTGCATGTTGATCTATTTCAGATTGCAGAAGCTGATAGAAGTCTTCCCTTTCTTCATTTGTGGCCTTAGTGATGGGTGCATAAGTTTGAATAATAGTCATATTAACTGGCCTTCCTTGTAGGCATATGGATATTATTCTATCACTGACAACATTGTATTTCATGACAGATCTTGAAATGTCTTTTTTGATGATGAATGCAACCCCATTTCTCTTTAGTTCATCATTCCCAGCATAGTAGACCATATGATTGTCTGAGTCAAAATGGCCTATGCCGGTCCATTTTAGCTCACTGATGCCTAGAATGTCAATGTTTATGTGCTCCATTTCTCTTTTAACAATTTCTAATTTGCCTAGATTCATACTATGTACATTCCATGTTCCAATTATTAATGGATGTTTACAGTTGTTTCTCTTCATTTTGAGTTGTGCCACATCAGCAAGTTGAGCACCCTCGGGCTTTACTCCATTTCCGTCATCACAGTAGACTCTACTTGGAGGAGGCAACTCTTCCCCAGTAGTCTCTTGAGTGCCTTCCAACCTGGGGGCCTCATTTTCTGGCACTATATCTGACAGTGTCTCTTTGCTATTCATAGGGTTTTCAATGGCTAGTTGTTTCGGGAGTGGCTCGCCAGGTCCTACTCCCTAGTCTGTCTTAGTCTGGAAGCTCAGCTGAAAATCTGTCCACCATGGGTAACCTTGCTCATGTCCGACGTTGCAGTGGCAGAGCTCTCAGCCTCATCGCAACACGCAAGCTCTCACAGTGCGGCAAACTGACAGACGTGTGGGGGCTCTGATGATAAAATAATACAAGGAGGCATATATAGCATAATAAAAGGAGAAGGAGAATAGAAAGATTGAAGAGAGTAAAACAAGAAAGGAAGAAAAAATAAAAACAAAAAAAGAAAATAAAAATCCTCACGCATACACGCTCGCACCCACGTATAAAATCGCTTGTATTCACGTGCGGTGGTATACACCTGCAATCCCAGTGGCTTGGGGGGCAGAGGCAGGAGGATCCCAAGCCCAAGATCACAGGGAGCCTGTGCAACCCAGTGAGACCATGTCTCAAAAAGTAAAAAAAATATGTGCTGGGGGTGCAGCACCGCGGTCCAGCACCTACAAAGCGAATAGGCGCAAGACCCTGGTTTCAAACCCCCGTACAAAACAACAAAAACAAACAAACAAAAAAACCGAAGAAACAAAAAACAAAATCAAAACAAAAACAAAAACAAAACCATATATACACGCACACACACACATATAAAACACTTCTAGTCAGGTGCAGTGGTATATGCCTGCAATCCCAGAGGCTTGTGGGGTGGAGGCGGGAGGACCACAATCCTGAGAGCAGAGGCAGTTTGTGCAACCTAGCAAGCCCCTGTCTCAAAAAGTAAAAAAATATAGGCTGGGGGCGCAGCGTGGTGGTCCAGCATCTACAAAGCAAGCAGGCACAAGAACCTGGATTCAAATCCCCATACAAAAAAAAAAAAAAAAAAAAAAACACCTTGTTTGTTCTTGTAGGTGCACTGTGGGCACCTAGTTCCACCGGGTTGATACTGCAGGAAGCAGTGCTTCCTCCAGAGCTCAGGATGGCAGTGTTTTCACACAATCTGCAGGAGCAGTCTTAGTCTATAGAGATTTTGCCGATTACATAGAAAATGGCAGATTGCCCCACAATGACCAAAGAGATGTTTCCACGAAATATTCTGTGTCTATTGTATTGTTTGAGAAGCAGTGGAGTCTGCAGTGGAGCCTGTGGGGTCCTCCCTGGGGTTCTCCCTGTCCCACGTAGTTCGGGCGCCAATTCCCCAAATCAGAGATTTCTGGCCCAAAGCCTATAGCATGGAGGGAATATGGCTGCTACCGTGGATTTTTTTTTTCAGTACTGGGGGTTGAACCCAGGGCCTCGCGCCTGCATGCTCTGCAAGTGCTGGACCACTGAGCTGCACCTCAGCCCATTTTTTTTACTTTTTGAGACAGGGTCTCGCTAAGTTACGCAGACTGCCTCTGGTCTCGAACTTGCGATCCTCCCGCCTCCGCCTCCCGAGCCTCTGGGATTACAGGCGTCCGCCACCACACCCGGCCCTTTTTGTTTTGTTTTGTTGCAGGGCTTTCCACCCACTTGGGAGACCACTTGGGAGGACCAAATCCTCTTGTGGGAGGGATGATATTCAACCCCCCCGGAGAGAGTCTGTAGTAGGTCTACCATGCACAGCGATTGGGCTCAAAACTGTTCTTATTGTGTCTAATTGTCCCACAAGACTCTGCCAAAAAGGAGCATTCTGTCCGCGTGGGGCTCAGCCGCCTCCACAGACCTCACCTTTCTCCACAGTGCAGTGGGATGACTTAGGATCCCCTCTGGTGTGTCTGGGGTCCAGGCATACGTGTGCCCGTATGTCTGTGGAGATTTCGTCTGGATGACAACAGGAGGGAGGGAGCCACATTTCAGCTCTGGATGCGTACCGCTGGCACTGGTTTCCCAGTTTTCTCTGCAATTACTCCCCCTACCCTCGAGTATCTACTCTAGTGGATCTGATCCCTATTTTCTTGCGTGAGGGACCTACAACAGCCCAGCATCTCAGGCTGCGGGATGTATGTCACTCAAGATGGCGATTCCGTGTGCCACCTCAAACTGACTCATCCGAAACTTGCAGTTTGTGTCCCGTGGGCAGGGTGACAGTGTGATGTCAAGGTTGCATTCCCTGTTGGGTCCGGCTTCCATGGGTGTGTGGGCGAAGTCCCCTCCAAGTCTCCGGGATTCTATCCTGCCGTCTGCGTGAAGGTGAAATGGCAAAATGGCGGTCCTGCTACTGACCTCTGTGTAGCTCCTCTGAAGCCAAATGCTTGATTTCAGTTCCATCCAGTTTCATCCTCTATCTCCCAATCTAAACTATCACTGATTCTATCTATTCAATGTGAGTTCTAAACCCCTAATTGAGGCTTCCCTTTACTCTGGGACAGAAGGTGAGTGTTATCTGTCCGCCATCTTGCTGGGAGCCCCCATTTGATAAGTAGAGTGTGTTAAATAGAGGAACGTGCCAGCAATTTGTTATTATAATTCATTGAATATTGCATAATCCTACTTTTTTTCTTTTAATCATGTGTGCAATGAATGTCAGTATTGTATCTGTAAGAAAATCATTTATTTTAGTCTCTGAAAATCCTGACTTGTCAGTAAAAATAATTCCATACTTTTTATTGTTTAGTTGGGGAGGTTTCTTTAAGGGGTTTGAAACAATGGGTTTTATATATGAAGTGTTTCTGTTGAGGTTAGTGCTGTGATCACACAAGAGGAATGCTTTGGGAGTCTTATTGAAGTTTTCTGTAAGGAAGGCCGTGCCATATGTGTGGGAATTGAGGTGGGGGTGGGGTGAACATTTTCTGGCTGTTCTCAGATTGAAGAAAACTGTGCTCTGTGCATCCGTGTCAGGATTCTGGGAGATACCTTTTGTCAAAGTATGGTAAAAACCAGTTTCCTACAGCATAGATAAAGAAGAATAATGACTTGTTTTTCAAATATCTATCAGATTATATGGGAATGACAGCAGTATTTATATTTCCAAACTTTTCTTTTTGGGCATCAATTTGTAAACAGGAAAACAAACAAAAAAATGTTTCTCTCTCCCAAATGTAAATCAGCTAAGATTTTCCTAATTCTCCTTGTTTTCTGATTTTAAATTTGTCATCTCATATATTGAAGTTGTGAAATAAAAAATAAGATTAATATTTTATGAAGATCACATAAAAATTAGGACACTGCACATATTTTAAATGTAGGTTGTAATGTTAGAGAGAAAATAAGAAATACACTATTGAAATAAAAAGAAATATGAGATTTCATAATTCCATCATTTATAATTTGGGTTTGTAAATACTATCTAACTGTGAAGAGAAAGCCTAGGAAAACATTTATAAAATCTTAAATGCTCTGGCTGCTTTATTATATTGGGAGGTTGAGGAGTAATATTTTTTTCCAGTACTTGGGAGTTGAACCCAGGGCCTCACACAAACTTTGGAAGTGCTTTATCTCTAGGCTGCAACCCCTAGCCCATCTTGAATTTTTTTCTTTTGAGACAGGCTCTCAATGAAGGCTGTCTCTGGCCTCAAACTCGAGATCCTCTTGCTTCAGCCTCCCAAATCATTGGGATTATAGGGGAACAATAATTTTTATAGATAATGCAACTAAAGTTATACACATTAGCATGATACTGCATTGAGTCTGATAACAGAGTAATCATCTTTTAAAAACGATGACTTTATGATTAAATTCCAACATGAAAATATCTGGAAGTATAGTTAAACAATGGAATCCAAAAAGTCAGAACAAATGAAGTTACCTATGTATTGCTAACAAAAAACATATTCATTGCCTTTCCTCTGCTCCAGTTTTATTAACACTAAGTGTGAGAATAGGTATTATAATTGTCAGCTAAGTCTTTTACTAAAGATTATGCCTTTCTTATGAGTGTGTGGGATGTGAGTTATGCATTAGAAGTTGTCACCATTGTTCTTAAGTGCATATTCCCTGATGTACACCATTACTTTCTTAGCTCTCATTTTGCCTTTTTCTCTACCATTTATTTCTCAAGGTACATACTCATTAGTAGGTTAAACTTGTTTTTTCTTTTTTTAATATATACCGAAGTGTATACCTAAAAATATCTTTTCCCTAAACCAATTTGAAAAGCTGTGTCTGAATATGAATAAATCCTTAGTTGATAATTATGTGCAAATGTTAGAAAATTATATTCTAATTTTTTCCCTGATTTCTTTATGTATTTTTCTATAAAAGATGTAAAAGCTGAGCCACATATCTTTGCAGATCTGAGACCAAAAGTAACTTACACAATGTGGACCTCAGCAAGGTCACATGTTGCTAACACAGTAAACAGTTGGGAAACTGGTGGAGAGGATTAGATCTGGATGAGAAGTGAACAAGGTATTAGGCAATTCTCCCTTCATATCCCAGGGCCAAAGCTTGCTCTCTACGTAAACTTAGCCAAGATACCCAGTCTTCCTGAACATCATTTGCCTTACCTGTAACGTGGGGATAATAAATCCACCTATTTCCTAAGGTGGTTGTTGAATACTAAATGAAGTGCATTATGTCAAGTGTTCTGCATAATGACTGGCCCTTTATAGGCACTCAACAAATTTTAGTCAGTTACTTCCTACCTTCCATGGAAAGGAATTTGAATGAAGATGCTACTGATGTTAGTACTTTTGCTTCTCTAGCTTGTTTTCATTGAATTTGAACAATTTTTTTCTTTTAATGCTGAAATAGCTATTACAAATTACTGTACAGTGGATAGGAGTATACATTGGTTCAACTTTTCCCATCAAAGCCTGGTGATATGTCGTCGTCGTTGTTGTTGTTGTTGTTGTTGTTGTTAGGTGCCATCAAGTCTGGTCAGGCTCATACTGACCCTATATACAACAGAATAAAACACTCCCTGACACTGTGCCATGCCCAGCACTCATGTCAGTGCTTCTCTGCTATTCATAGCGTTTTCAATGTCAGATTGTTTTGGGAGTGGGTTTCCAGGTCCTTCTCCCTAGCCTGAAGCACCTGGTATTCCCAGGCAGTCTCCCATCAAAGGACTAACCAGGTTGACCCTGCTTAGCTTCGGATATCAGGCGGGATTAGATGTGAGGGTGCTATGGCTGCAGACTGGTAATATGTAGTAAGAGCTATATAATTGACATCATTTCAACCTCCTTATTCTTAAGAATTAATTAGAGAAGTATATCACTGTTTATATAGCATTATTTATTATATTGAAGAATATTTATAATATTTGGAATCAAAGTAAATGTATGGTGTTTAGGGGATTGGTTAAAAATATTTAAGACATGCCTAAAATAAAATATTTTGAAGGCATTTGTTCTCAGTTGAAATGTTTAGGTGATGAGATTGCTCTGTATTTTGCACATTTGGTTATCTGAATTTTTTAAAGTGAGCAGATATTGTTTGTTTGGTAAAATGTCCATAAATTCAAACCACATTTGATTAATATATACAATAAGCAGAGTGGCATACAATGTTTGAAAATTCAAGCAATATGTAGTGTATGAAGTAATAAATGAGAATTCACTTCTACTTCCCCCATACATTTCATTTATAAACAGTAGAAACATTGTTTTTCATTAATAAAAATAACCAAACCCTACTATTCTAACTGGTTAACCTTGGAGCAAGAAACAGAAATACAGCACAGAAAGCAAGTTTCTTCCCAAAATGGTTTGGTGGACAAAGCCAAAATATTTTGAGAACCATAACTGTCATTGTTAACTTTTTCCCCTATGGTATTTACCATCATAAGCTCATTTGAGGCTTTAAATGAATTCAAAATAAAAACCCGTTGCATTGGCAGAAGAGAAAAAGCCTTTCTAAGTAGCAGAACACACATCCCCACCCACTGTGTGAAATTGCACTGACAAGATTCTATTGGAAGCTTGCTGTGCCACAATAAACTGAAATGTATGCCCAGTCTAACTAGACCAGAAGGAACTGAGAGGTGCTATGTGCAAAGAGTCCTCAGGAGATTTGGCTAAAAGGAGCCAGGAAATCACACCTGTTTTAAATATCCGTAATCACAACTAAAGTTACTTTCTTTTAATTGACACAGAACCACCTGAAAGGTGTCTATTATGTAATCTGGCTGAAGAGCAACTGCTTCAAGGTACCCAGGTAGGAAGCAATGTTCATTTTTGTTCTTAGATTACATTAAGTATAATGGATCCCAAGGGTTTCAATCAATGTAGGAATGGAAAATTTGCTCTTTTTAGTGACTTTGAGAAGTAAGGAAGTAGTCAGAATTTTCATCACTAGTTGACTTGAACAGGATGTTATCACTATCTCTAAATGTAAGTTTTACCACATTATGTCCCATTAATTATGTTTCACTCACTCTAAGCTACCTTTTGATTGAGGAACATGAAAATCTGAAGTCTTCATAGTAAGCTGCTTAATGAGAATATGGAATTAGGAACTCTCTGTTATCTGAGCCTGACAATGTCAAGTGGATTGCCAAAGTCCTGAAGCTTAGCATTTGCCTTTTCTCCTTGGACAAGTCCCTCTTCCTCTCTGAACCTCAGTTTCCGCATCTGTAAAATGTGAAGAGTTTTTTATTTCTCTTACACTTACTGAGTCTCTACTGTATACTAGACATTCAGCTTTGTATAAGGAAAACTATGCAAGGCTGTGTGCAATAGCACATGCCTGTAATCCAAGCAGCTCAGGAGGCTGAGGCAGGAGTATCACAAATTCAAGACCAGAGGCAACCTGCAGAACTTAGTGAGAGCCTGTCTGAAAATAATAAATGAAATAAAAAGGAGGCTGTGGGTACAGCTCAGTGGTAGAGCACTTACTTAGCATGTGCAGGGCCCAGGGTTCAATCTTCCACCACTGTGGTAAAGAAAAAAAAAAAAAGAAAAAGAAAAAAAAAAGAAGAAGAAGAAGAAGAAGAAGAAAAGAAAAACAATGCAAGGACAAGGCAAGGTCTTTATCTGTAGGGAAAACAACTGAGGCAGAATGTAGCATGAGGCAGAGGGTATAGGAATACCAATTGTAAATTATTAGTCCACCATTCAGGGTTCTTGTAAGGGGATAAAATGAATGGAAAAGAACTCAAATACTTAAAGCATCAGTATTACAGAGTTTTTGTTTCCATGAAAACTATAAAATAACCAATAATATAGGACAGCACTTTGTAGGTGCTCCATTGTTTCAAATATAGGGACTTCTCATGATTTTTGTGTTTTCTCATGAATTTTCTTGTGCTTTGAGATTATAAAAGAAATTTGAAGAACTAAATCATTGGGAAAATTAAGTGCCCATAATCTCATAAGATTTAAGTTGCTATCTGACATTTTAGCCATTTTCTATTGCAGAATGTACCTGTTACATAAAAGCCAAAGAATATTAAATATAAAAATTAGAAATAGATTTAGTTACTTATCTAGAAGGCCTCCCTAATATTTAATTCTTTTTCATGATTAAAAATATATGTAGATTTTTCATGCAACTTTGCATGTCTGTTTGAATGTCCAAGTTTCATTAGATCCTATCTGAGAGTCATTGTAATGCAATGCATGACCCTGATAAGCTGGGGTCAAATTTTTGAAGAGGTAAAGATTTAAGTATTTTAGATTTTTTTCTTTAGCCTTATTATTAGAAGTTGGTAAGATGATACTGACTTTTTAGTACTTGATGAAATGTAAAGACAAATATTTGGATGAAAGTGTGGAAAATCTCAGGAATGTAGAAATCCCTGTCCTCTCTTAGGCCTCCCTCTGTCAGGTGTGAGGTCTCTGCATTTTGAGGCACTAGCACTGGAAGACATTTCTGCCTTTCTCCTTTTTGATTCTAGTACAAGGATGTGTGAAGCTTGCTCAGCTTTGGAATATGTAAAAACCAATCTAGGAGAAATGAATAATAGTGTAGGAATAGAAGAAAAAGGAAGGCAATCAGGGGTTTGACAGTTTTTCTTGAATACATTTCTCCTTGGACTATAAATGATTCTTTTATTGGTAGCAATTCAACCCATGGATGATCTGGCAACAAACTGAACTGACATTGCCACTTCTACAGAGAACCTGTAAAATCAAATACAAGATATTATTGCATGGTAATTTCAACTCTCACCGAAGTTTGATTTTTCACTTCTTAATTCAGAACAAAATGCTAGGCTTTCCTTTGCTATAATGACTCACATGCTTTCACATGGCATCTCAGCATAATTCACCTCTTGAGTGAAATTTTGCCTAATAACTAGTTGGAGTACGAGAACCAAACAGTATATTGTGTTTAACCTACTTAATTTCTATCAGGCCTCTTCTCTAACTGAACAATGAAAGATGATGCCTTGAGGCATTTTTTCATTACCATTGTTTGAGGGATTCATGACTATGTATTTTCCTTACAAATTTATTTTCTGATTTTAGTTCCTATTTTCATTTTCTTTGGTTTAAATCATTAGATTATTACAAAGATTCCCCATCCCACCCCCAAAATTCAGGAAAATTGTTCTTCCAATTGCAGGAATAAATGTTAATGAGCAGAGACAGCAGACTTTTCAATTTGAATTTATCACATTCCTCCGTAGTTAAGACACATTTCACAGAGAGAAATTTAAAAAAAAGTTACACAAAATGTAACCCTTTTGTTTTGAATTGAAAAAATTGAAATAAAACTTTACAAAAAATTAAAGTCAGCCTGGATGCTTTTCTGTGATCCAATTACTGTTCCCTTCTTGAAATAAGCCCAAGTTAGTATTTATCATGTCTTTGTAAGTTTTTACATCCTAACCAATACTGTATGTGTCCTTAAACAACACACAACACTGTTATATTTTCTAGACCCATATAGATACTGGGCTGGGATTTAGCTCAGTTGGTAGAGCGCTGCGCTGCAGTCTCTGAGGTCCCGAGTTCAATTCCCAGCGCAGCAAAAATGGGAGAAGGACCTGGCAATCCACTCCCAAGGTAATCCCGAAACAGTGTGCCATTGAAAATCCTATGAGGGTCGCTATGAGTCGGATACCGACTCAACGGCACCCAACAACAACAACAACATATAGATACTACTGTACTATACATACTATTAGTTACTCACGTTCCCTTGCAACTCTGATTTGGATTTGGTCCATGATGGTGCATGTAGAGTTTACTTATTTTATCAGGTTTATAGTGCTTCATTGAATGAATATTAAAAACCTATTTAATCATTTCCTACTGAAGGACATCTAGGCTGCAAACAATGTAATGAACATTTATATGCTTTTTTGGTTCATATGGGAAAAGTTTCTCTATGGCTCAGTATTTTTATTTTTGTGAGCTATTGCTAAATTGCTCTGTAAAGTTGGTAGGGCAATTTGTCCTCCCCTCGCTATATAGGGATTTTGTGTATTTCTCTACATCCACACCAAACATTCATAATTTCAGACTTTTAAAATTTTTTATTGACTTGATGAATATGAGATGATATCTTACTGAGATTTTAACTATTAGTTTCCTGATTTCTAGTGAAGTTATGTATTTGTTTAATTTCTGTTGATTGTTTAAATTTCCCTTTGCAAATTGCCTGTTCATTTCCTTACTACTTTTCTGGACATGTGTGAATGACAATTATCTCCTCTCAGGCTAGTTTCTTTTTTTAATTTTGTTTGCCTGTATCTTTTGTTGACAGAAGTTTCTAATTTTAATGTAACCAGATGTGTCAATCATTTCTTTTGTGATTGGCACTTACTGTGCTTTTTAAATAAATATTTCCTGAAAATGTAATATTCAGTTATAAGTTTTTGTTTATATTTAAATTAATAAAGCTTACTTTTGGAACAGTTTTAGCTTGGTAGAAAAACTGTGTAAACTTATGGAGAGGTCCCCTATATAATCCATCTCCACATACTCACAACTTACCCCACTATTGACATCTTGCCCCACAGTGATACATTTCCTACAATTGAGAGTCTACCTTGACATATTATTATCACTCAAAGCCATCACATTAGAGTTCACTCTTGGCGTTGTACATTCTATAGATTTAGACAAATGTATAACAACACATTATATCATTGTAATAATAGCATGTAGCTACCATTCTAGTATCATATAAAATAGTTCACTGTTTTAAAAATCCTCTTGTGTTATACCTATTCATCCCTCTCCCCTCAACATTGGCAACCACTGATATTTTTACTGTCTCAATGGCTTTTGTCTTTTCTAGAAATGGCATATAGTTGGAATCAGACAGGATGTGGTCTTTACAGATTAGCTTTTTTCATTTAGTAATATGCATCTTCCCTCCTATTTCTCCATATCTTTCTATGGATTGGTAACTCATATCTTTCTGAGATTAAATAATATTCCATTAGAAATACTGTAATTAATTTATCTGTTCATCTATGAGGGTCACCCTGGTTGCTCCCAAGTTTTGACAATTATGAATAAAGTTGCTGTGAACATTCATGTACAGGCTTTGTGTAAACATAATTTTTTCAAGTTATTTGAGTAAATATCAAAGAGTTTGATTGCTAGATTATTTGTTGAAAGAATATTTACTTTTGTATAAAACCTGCCAAACTGTCTTCCAAAGTGACTGTACCATTTTTTTTTCTCATAAGCAAAGAATGAGAGTTCCTATTGCTCTACATCCTCCCTAGCATTTGTTGTTTTGTATTTTGGCAATTTTAATGTAATTTTTTCTAATTTTAATTTTCAATTTTTGAATAAGATATGATGTTGAACATTTTTTCAAATTCTTACCATCTGTATATGGTCTTTGGGGAGGTGTTTGTTCAGATTTTTTGCCCAATTTTAATGGAGTTGCTCATCTACCTATTGGTGAGTTTTAAGAATTCTTTGTATATTTCAGAAAAAAGCCTTTTATCAGATGTATCTTTTGAAAATATCTTCCCAATCCCTTGCTTGTGTCTTCTCAATCTCTTGACATTATCTTTTACAGAGCATACTTTTTTAATTTTAATGAAATCTAGATTTTAAACCCATTCTTCCATGGATCATGCCTTTGGTATTTAATCTAAAGTCATTGTCATACTCAAGGTCATCTATGCTATTTTCTCCTATGTTACCTTTTAGAAATTTTATAGTTTCATATTTTACATATAGATCTGTGATCTCTTTTGCAGTAATTTTTGTGAAGAGTATAAGGTTTGTATCTAGGTGTTATTTTTTTCTGTTTTCTTTTCTTTTTTTTCTTTTTTGTTGTGGTGGGTATCTAGTTGTCCTAGCAGCAATTGTTGAAAAGACTATCTTTGCTATACTGTGTTATCTTTAGTCTTTTGACATGGATCAGATTGTCACCAGGCAAGTGGGTGCTTCTTCAAGTTCTTCATCTCATTGATAAAATAATTTTAAAAAGGACCCATACAGAAACTTCAAGGATGGCTTATTTAGAGAAGAGGAGAATGCCCTGAATGCCAGGGTAGGCAGGGCTGGGATTTAGACTGGTGTGAAGAAAAGGGAGATGAAAAGACAATGGGAGAGAAAAAGTTACGCTTAACAGACAGGTCCAACAGTAAAGGTCCATGCACAACTGCATTTATACTTTCTGAGTGAGAGATCAGGACATTTGCAGGTTCAGCAATGCGGCTTCAGGCAACTCTGAACATCTGTGAACAACTATGGACATCTGTATAGAACTGTGGACATTGACATTGAAGGGTGGGGTTTTAAAGTCCATATCTCATTAAGGGGATAGATATTCCTCCCCTCTTTTTGATCTTCTCTTTAGGTGGATTATTTCTTTTACCTTTTGGCTTAGACTGGTCCTTCTTAGGTTGTAAAACAGGTTTTCTGCTGTTTATCACAGGAGGAGTCTTGCCTCAAAGGAGAATTCCCCGCTTCCTAACCCAGATATGGGGGCACCTGTTGTCTTCATATGTGAAGGATGTTATTGGCCAATGTGACCAGGCCACTTTTTAAAGGTGTTACTTACTACAGTCCAAGCTATCTATAAAAGGGAATTATCTAGTAGGAATCATGTTATTTGCAAAGGGCATTTTCTACTAGGGCATTACTGACCACCAGATGAAGCCATTTGTCTCAGAAGATGCTCACATTGTTATTCATGTCTCAAAAGGTACCTCAGAAGCAGATGGCAGCAGAGGGCTCCTTATTCCATTTCTTTCTGTATAGTATCCTCTCTCAAGTTGACTATATTTATGTGGGGCTATTTCTAAGTTCTCCATTGTATTTCTTCAGTCTATGTGTCTATTTTTGGCCAATAAAAGTGCTTTAGAGGATGTTTTGAAGTCTAGTAGTGCCAATCCTGTCATTTTGTTCTTCTTGACTCGATTTGGCCATGGAGTTCCTTCAAATTGTTCTTCAGGGTATCCTCATCATTTTTTTACCATTTCCTTTCTTTCTGACACCACAAGATATTCCAGGATTGTATTATACTTTTCCTACTTCAGTCCTGGAATCCATCATTCCTTCAAGAACCCTGGTTGTTTTTATTGGAGGATGATGCTATAAAACTAAAATCCGAGGGCTAAATAATCTCATTATTACTGGAATAGTATTGCACCATAAAGCAGGATTCATGAGAAAGAAGAGACCAAGGGTAATAATTACCCAGTGTAATTATTAATCATCAGGAAGAGTTATCAATTGCTAGCAATGACCCAGCCCAAGAAGTCTCCGGAGAGCTGAGTAAAAGGACAGTGGCGGCCTGAGTCCTTTAAGAGGTTCAACAGAGGGCAGTCCCTCTGCAAGGTCATGAAAAGTTAGCCAAGCAGATTACAGAACCAGAATAACATTGGTTTTACATAGGACGGGGGTGCATTTCAATGACTGGTCTTGCAGGTATGAGAACAAAAGGGAAATTTTTACAGGTGGCATGGAGATGGGGGGACAGAGACTTAATGGTTAGAGAGTTATGAAATCCAAAAAAAATACTTTTGAGATTTATAACTTACAGAAAATAGCAGCTCCTACAAAACATGAATTCCAATAGCAGCTTCTATATAATATGAATTCCTGGGTCATCAATAATACCACTTCTTTCATAAGGAGATGTATGAACTCAAAAGGCACAAGAATCAGTATCCATAATCAGGCAATTACAGAAAACAAATTCTATGAGTTTCTTATAAAACCAGAGACCATCAGCTAATCAACTAGAGAGAAAATGGGCATTTTAAGAGGGGCTTTTTGAGTTCACCTCACTATGCTCTCTCAGTGGACAGAGTTAGGGTATACATGTATGTAAACTAACCTGTGCATACATGCATTTCTGTATTTACCTTTCTATCTACTCATTTATATTTATATTGAAGATTGATACAGAGACCTCTGATTTTGGTCAATTACCACAGATTTTATTGTAGCTTTCTTTTGTTCTTTATTTGTAATATCTTTCTTAAACAGTGGGAAAACTTATTTTCATTAACCACACTATATTTTCATATGAAAATGGACTTTTGATAATAATTATCACAGAGGCACTCTTCTCTATGGCTCCCTTTCTCCTTACTTCTACCTTCAACTACTTTCCTTGCCATTTCAACCTTATAAAGATAAGTTTTGTCAGTAGAGACAAATGGAGAGTACCAGTTTGTAGAGTGAATGCAGTTAAATTGTGCACATTGGATCAGAATTGATAAGAAATACAGACATCTAATTAATGTTTTTAAGAAACTCTATTTTACTAGGTTAATTTCATATAGACTTAAGAAAATCAATCATTTGATAGACTTTGTTGACTACAAGGCTAACATGCTTCATCAGGATTTATAATAAAAATAGCAGATTGAGACTGATTATACCCAATAATATATGTCAGACATGTCCTAGAAACTGAAAACAAACAAAATTAATATTATGATTTATTTTAATTTTTCAAAGGATGTTGGAATACTTTTTCTGTGAATGATGCCACACAAAAGTAGCTTGCACTGTTCTGAATTTATAGTGACAAGAATAAATGAATATCAATTAGACATTTGATTTTCATTTAAGCTTAAAATGTTAGCTATATCATTTGAATAATGTTGTTGTTGTTGTTAGGTGCCGTTGAGTCGGTATCTGACTCATAGCGACCCTCTGTACAACAGGGGAAACACTATTGTCAGTGCTTCTCTGCTATTCATAGGGTTTTCAATGGCAGATTGATTTTTTTGGGGAGGGGGTTGCCAGGTCCTTCTCCCAATTGAATAATGTATGTATCCATTTTAACTAATGGTCTTATTTTTTCAGCTACTTAGTTTGGAAATGACAATTTTAGCTTTAAAGCATGTTTTGATTTGCAAATTTGTTACCCAATCTCTCTTCTTTATAAATAGGTTTCTGAACATTCATAAGTTTAAAAGTGCGATACCTCTATTTTGCTCATGAAAGTCCTTATCAGTGAATTGGATATCTATTTTAAGAAAATATAGCGACAACAGTTGCCATAGCAAGTGTGAGTTTTAGGCTCAATATTCATGAGAAGATTGTCTTAGGAACCATCTTCACACACATAAAGGGTGAATATTGAACAAGTTGTACCAGCTTTTTGCTGACTATCAAAGTATGCACAAGAGAACATGAAACTTAGAGTGAGAAATTTAAATTTAATTCTAAAGAACTTTTTTTTTTAAATTGTGAGGACTGTTAAACCCTCAGTTATGTTCTTGAAGGTGAACTTTTATAATTGTTATTTTCCTCTCTCTCAAGGTCTTTATAAACTAGTACACTTAGAGTTTCAGGATAAATTAGGTATGCTCTCACTTTAGTATAAAAACATAGACTTAATGAGCCTGCCCACAGGTCCCATCCTAGTATGAAGATTCTAATAATTCCACTTGAACTCATACCTTACTTTGGAATGAGACAATGGAAGATACCTGGTTCTACCTTTCCACATAGAAGTGACACCTAAAGCAATGGTGTGATAGAGGTCAAGATTATACATCCATATGTCGATAGCTTTGGGTCTAGAGCTCTCTCTACCATGGTGGTGGAAGGGAAAAATATATCTTCCTTACCCATCACAGGGTTCATGGTTGATATCTACATAACAAAAGACAAGAGATTAAGAAAAAAAAGCATAACAAATGTGTTGTTGTTAGGTGCCAGTGAGTCAGGTCTGACTCATAGTGATCCTCACAGGGTTTTTTTTTTTTATTAGAAATTTTTAATGTACATCTTAATGTGTTTCATTTTGACATGCTTTTGATTGTGACATTTCCATATATGCATTTTGATACACATTATTCATATAGGTTACTCCTTACCCTCCCCTATGCTTCCCCCCTCCCACCCTTCCCATCTAAGTTTCCCATCTAAGTCTTCCCTATCTTTTACTTAGTAGTTTTTTCTATATGTCCTTGGGTTCCAGTTCTGTTTAAGATAGAAACTTTTCCTGTAGTGGTCTTTTTTTTTTTATCTTATTAGAACAATTACATGCGATTTCTAGTCCACTTATATTGAGATCATTCTTATCTTCCCCGCACCCTTTTATTATGATCCGAACTTTGAATAGGATTTTTCCTTCTTGTAATTTTGAATCAGTTCCCTCATATGAGTGAGAACATGTTTCAGTGGCTATTTGTTTCAGGTTGTTTCAGGAATGGACTGCCACATACTTCTTCCACTTTTGTGGTGCTGAGGATTGAACCTAGGTCCTAAGAGAGTGAAGAGCAGCACTCTACCAACTGAGCTAAATCCGAGCCCCCATAAAAAATTTATTTAACCAATATTTTATGTGACATGAGAGCCTTGACAATGAAAATTCAAAAGACCCTTGTTGTTAGGTTCGTCAAGTTGATATCCGATTCATAGCAACCCAAGTACAACAGGCGAAACATTACTGTTAATCCTTCTCTACTATTTATAGGGTTTTCAGTTGTTGATTATTTTTTGGGAGTGGGTTGTTAGGTCTTTTTCCCAAACCTACAGCATCTGGTGTTCCCAGGTGGTCTCCCATCCAAGTACGAACCAGGCCCAACCCTACTTAGCTTCCAAGATCTAACAGGATTGGATGCCATAGTGGTGGTATGGCTGTAGGCTCAAAGACCCTAGGCAAACTGGATTTCTATTCTTGGGTTCACTGAAGAATAGACAGTAGTGGTTCACTATGATTGAAGACAAAGAGTATGATCTAGTGGTAATAAACTGGGGGGAACTTACCAAGGCCTGTTCAGATGCTTGTCTGTGTCTCTGTATCTTTATTCCTTTTATCTGGGTACAGAGCAGGACAACTTGCCACATGAGGGTCCTCAGGGGAGAAGGGAAGGAGAATTCATTTTATAACCTTAGGACACAAATATGGGAGGTCAGAGAGCGAATTTTCTGTTATGCAAAGTTTCCATATTTTGGGGTATTATGTTCTGAGCCCCATGATAGAGTACTACTAACATAAGATCTATTGTGTAGTATGTTACATGACTTTTAGGATATTTTGGTGTCTGAATTTCTTTCAAACATTATAATAACTATGTGATGTTTTAGAATATACTGTCCTTACTATGCCTTCAGGGAAATGGAGGACAGAGAATTTAGACTATTTATCGAAGGTCATGAGGCAGGTAAGGACTTCAATATTTACTTATTTATTTTTCAATATAAGTTAGTGCTTTTTCTTATCACCTGGTGGCTTTTGTGTGAGAATATTTGGAATGAAGTATAAATATCAGACATAAGTAAAAATTCCATGCGTTTGGATTCCAGCAAAAATGCACTTGTTTCAAGGAAAAAGCAATGATGGTTTAATAGCTAAATTTAGACCAATACTTCTCAAAGTGTCCTCTAAAGAAGATGGAAGGTGTTACACTTTATTAATTAGAGTTTGATTCACCCTTGATAACAGGAAAAAAGTAACAAACACTCATCTGAATGATGAGTACAAAATTGAAGATTCTTTCTTTCTGACAAAAAGGAATCTGCTGGTAGGCTTTCTGTGTCTGTGGCTGGTATGGTGGCTCTACAGTGTCAAGGAGCCAGGAGTCTTACAATTTGCTTGTCTTTAATGAGCTTTCTACTGGTTCACATGCTGAAGCTGCAGCCATTACTCTGCTTTCTGGCCAGCTGAAAGGAGAACAGGGGTTATTCAAATTAAGGAATACTCTTTACCTTTAAGAGTATTTCTAGCTTGTCACACTTATACCATTTTTACTTCATTACCTGTCCAGAACTTGTAGCAAAGGGAGCTGGGAAAGGAAACCTTTGGGGTAAACAGCAATGTATCCAGCTAAAACTGGAATTCTTCTACAAAAAAAAAAAAGGGGGGGGGGATAAATGATTATGAGAATTGACTTGATCAATGACTAATACATACCTCTAAAAGTGTGCTCTGTTACAAAAGAAAGAATTTTGTGATTAAATAAGGCTCATAAATGTCAAGGTAAATAAAGTAAGTGTTTCTAATACCAGGCTTCTCAAAGATGCTAATGCCTATTGTGAAACTCACAAGATGAGATATTCAATGTGAAGTTCCCACATATACTGCACCATAGGACTCTTGACTCACATAGCATTTCTTGGGCTTAATGGTCCACACAATATACTTTGAGGAAACATGACTCCAAACTGTTGGATTCAGGACATATAATTCCTACCTGTTCCCAGCTGCCAAATTACTGACTGAATAAGGCATTGGGTCTCTGACATACTTCTTACTGTTTTTAGGTGCCATTCAGTTGGGTCCAACTCATGGTGACCCTTATAGGGTCTTCAGTGGCTGACTTACTTAACTTGATTTTATTCTATGTGAGGCAATGTTATGGTGAAGCATGGATAATGAGCATGACTGTAATTTGCAAATATAAAGGATTATAGAAATGCAAAGTACTTGGTCATTAAAAAGGAAATTCTTAAATTTCTGCATGAAAACATGTTGAACAATTTTCAAATAGCTAATTCAGCATTTTCCAATAACCCTGTTACAGGAGAAGGAGCTTTTGAATAGCATTATAATAATGGCTACCACTTTGTTAAACACACAGAGAATTCCGAGTGCTATGACTGGGCTACCACACTGCTCTGTGGACACTCCTATGGCCTTAGGCCAGGCACTTCAGGTACGTGTTTAAATTTCCCCTGACTATTTGTACATGTTTTTTAGATTTATATAATCCCATTTGTCTATGTTTGCTTTCATTGCCTATGATTTTGGGTTCACATCCAAAAAAATTGTCCAGATGAATGGAATGGAGCTATTTCCTCATGCTTTCTCCTAGTAGTTTTACAATCTCAGGTCTTATATTTAAGTTTTTAATCCATTTGAGTTGATTTCTGTCTGTTTTGAGATATGGATCTAAATTTTTCTGCATGTAGAATACCAGTTGTCCCAATACCAATTATTGAAGAGACATCTTTTCTCTGAGAAAGCATAAGCTCTAACATATGCCAGGCAAAGAGAGAAAATGCTGAATGTTCTAGTATATAATCCATTCTAAACACACTGGGGTCTTAGGTTAATCTCATAGCTTTCCTGATCCTAAGTTCTCTCTTCTGTTTCATAGGCAATAGTAATATCTTGTCCGCCTTTCTGAAACAATGGCTACAAAAGTCAAGGCCAGTGGAACCATATGTATGAAGTTATTTCAGAAATGCTGCAATGCTATGTGGAAGAAGTTATCTCAAGTCTTATCATCAAGGAGGCAAATTCAAAACACAGCAGAATATTTCACTGCATGAATTTTATAAATTGATATTCATTTTCTCTCAAGTCTCTATCAAAAAAATAAAGCAACCTTGTCTTCCTAGGGGCTCAGTTCTAAACCTTAGGGTATCTCTTTTTCCTTCTGTTTCTCTCATAGCCAGCCCAATCAGAAAACACTTTTCTTTCCACTCCCAGGTGTCTATCTGCAGTCTAACTACTTCTCACTATTTCCATTGTCTTGCCACCTGCTTTCTGACATGTACCACCACCACCTTCCACTGGACTGTTGGGATAGCTCCTAGTTTCTAGCTTTCACCTGATCTCCTGTAGTCTGTTCTTTATGCTCCAGCCAGCATAGTTCTACAAACACACATTGGCAACTGTGTCACTTCTTTGCTTTAAACCCTCCAAAGGCTTTCAGTTTCACTCCAGATAAGAGGCAAAATCCTTACACTGGCCTGCGAGACACTGCCTTACCCCCTGACTCCTGCCCTTCCATTCTCTTCCTCCTTCATCTGACTCCAGGTGCATTAGACTTTGCACTGTTTCTGACACAAACTCACTTTTCTTAAATTTCCATGATTAATCACACCCCTTCCTAAGATTTTTGCTGAGATGTCACTTTCTCCACAATACTTTCCTTGGCCCCTCCATTTAAAGTTACAGTCTATTCATTCAGGGGGACGCTTCAAGTTCCCTCTGTTTGGTTTATGTTTCTTTATATCATTGCCACTCTAACATTCTATACCATGTGCGTATTTATTATGTTTATTGTTTCTACCCTATTCTAAGCTCAATGATACAGGAATTTATGTCTGTTTTACTTTTGTCCTTTTTCCACTAATGCATTCCAAGCACCCAAGAGACTGCCTGGTAAATGCTAGGTGTTCAATATTTCTTACAAGTGATGAAGTTCTATAGGCAGTACTTACAAGTGGGTTGTTTTGTACCTTCATAAACTGAGATGTGGAAGCCAAGTGATTTCTTCAGCACCACATAGAGAGGAAACTGCATGGCCCAGAAACAAGGCACAATCTTTGCATTGTACCAATATAGCGTCTCATTTTGTATGATTCTGATTGCTATGTCCAAAGCTAGAGAATGAGTATCCCCTATTGGTAGGGGATTGTCAGTAGGCTCAGAAGCTTCTAGAAATGCCTGAAAGAAGGAAGACTGAGAAAAAAAGGTTAAAGTTGTATGTTACAGTGGTAACACAGTGACCTTCTCAAAGATGTTTCTAAAGCATTGGTGCCAAACCTAGACAGCAGTGAATGATAGAGCGAAGGAAAAGTAAACACTGAAAAAAGGATAATCAGCCTCTTCCAAGGAAAAATTCTTTTTTCATTCAAGCATGTTCATAGGAAGGGGGAAGGATGTAAAGACAGGTAAGAAAGCATACAGATGAATAGAAGTAACCATTTTTAAGAAGAGCCATCTTAGTGGCTAAAGTGAAGCATCACCATTTGTGGAATTTCCTGGTCCAGAGCTATGTTTTGCTGTACTGTGAGGCA
>VMDO01030545.1:0-21174 GCA_007922755.1 Pedetes capensis | reverse complement strand
AGCTGTAGCCCTGTGGCATCCAATCCCGTCAGATCTCGGAAGCTAAGCAGGGTCAGGCCTGGTTAGTACCTGGATGGGAGACCGCCTGGGAACACCAGAAGCTGTAGGCTTGGGAGAAGGACCTGGCAACCCCCTCCCAAAAATCAATCTGCCATTGAAAACCCTATGAATGGCAGAGAAGCACTGATAATAGTGTTTCTCCTGTTGTACAGAGGGTCGCTATGAGTCGGATACCGACTCGACGGCACCTAACAACAACAACAACATTATTTCTTATGGGAAAAAGTGCTCAGCACTAGAACTGATCAGCACTCAACCAGCCTTCAGGAAGGGTTGTGATTGAGTCTGGGTGTACCACCGTATTCTGAAAAAAGCTCTACAGAGGGAGATTTTCTTATGCATATACAGTTCAGATAAGTCCTATCAAAGATTTGATTATTTGGCATGTATCTTTTTATATTTCATATTGTTGTTGTTGTTGTTAGGTGCCGTCTAGTTGAGTCCGACTCATAGCCACCCTCATAGGGTTTTCAATGGCTGATGGTTTGGGGATTGCCTTTGGGAGTGGATTGCCGTGTCCTTCTCCCACTTTTGTGGTGCTGGGAATCGAACTCAGGACCTCAGAGACTGCAGAGCAGTGCTCTATATTGATTATATATTTTGGAAATTTTATTTTTAGTGCCTTGTTCTAAAAGTACTGCTTTGATTTGAGCTTAAATACTCTCAGGATTTACAAGTATAATTTTATGTTCTTTCTGATTAAAATAATCACTCAAACTCAAGAAGGAATCTAAAAATCATATTATTATAAATGTTAAAATTTTTCTTCATTATTCATTTAAATTTGCTTATAAATTTAAAATATTCACACTTAAATTTCAAATTTGGCATCAGATTATTTGGAACATCTTGTGGTTTATGTATGTACTAGAAAGCTTTAAATCTGAAACTCACTGGTTCTGTCTAATATTTGGTGTATTTAGCAGCATTTTGAAGCCCCTGTATTGAGTGAGAGTATTATTTCTTCCATAATGCATAGGTCTGTGGTTCAGTACTAATGACTTTTAGGGATATTGTCAAACTTTGAATAACCTATCATCATGTAATCTCAATTGAGAATTTATTTTACTTTATTTGATTGTAGTTTTTTTGAGATATGGCCTTCCTATATAGTCCAAGCTGGCCTTGAACTTGTGATCCTCCTGCTTCAGTCTTCCCAGGGCTGGGATTATTGGTGTGTGTCACTACACCTGGCTTAACTGAGAACTTAAAGCTATGCTGCCATCATTTTACCCCCAAGAAGTAGGAGTTTTTCTATATAGTGACTCTGCAGGTCATTTATATCTATAGCAACTTCTTCCCTTAGCTTAAGATATATGTCAGACTGCCTATTTGATATCTCTACTTGGATTTCTATTTATTTCTAATTTTAATGCATCCTAAACCAGAAGTTCCAAATTTTAGTTCTTCATTTTCTCTAATTTCAGAAAAATAGCAGATAATTGTTGTAAAAATATAGCTCAAATGGTAGATTTATGCAGAGAAAGTTTTTGAATGAAGTGAACTTTAAGCTGATTCTAAAATATAGTACAGTATGAGCATCTCAGTATGAAAATCCTCCCTGAAATTCTCCAAAAATCCAAAACTTATGAGTGCTAGCATGATACTATAAGTGGAAGATTCCACATCTAAGCTCATGTGATGAGTCACAGTCAAAATGTAGGTGCAGTAAAAAAATATATATATAAAATTACCTTCAGGCTATATGTACAAAGTACATATGAGTCATAAATGAATTTTGTGCTTAGACTTGGGCCCTATCCCCAAGGTAACTTATTGTGTATATGGAGATATTTCAAAAGCCAAGAAAGTCAGAAACCTGAGACACTTCTGGTCTCAAGCTTTTTAGATAAGGGATATTCAATCTCTACAGTGATTGATGGTCTGGGATTTAGCTCGGTAGATCAACACTCTACAGTCTTGAGGTCCCAGGTTCTATTCCCAGCACTGAAAAAATGGGAAGAGGATGTGGCAATCCAGTCCTGAGGCAATCCTGAAACAATCAGCCATAGAAAACTCTATGAGGGTTGCTATGAGTTGGACGTGACTCAATGGCACCTAACAACAACATAATGATTGATAGAGATGGAAAAAAATATGCTTACTTGTTCATTTACCAGGGCAGCCATTTATTGTCTTTCTTTTCTTGTTCCTGTCTTTGTCATGACTATCTGGATTTTACCTTAAGTTTAAATTACAGAAATTCTCTTCAAGGTGAAGTTTAATTTTAGCACCATTATAAAATATGTGTTGTTTTTCAGTATTCTTAGAAGGTAAATAACAATATAAATTTGTTTTGCTAAAAAGGAGGTTTTTAAAACTTGATGTTATCTACTCATTCCACACTTTATAATAAAGTTGTTCCTTTTCTCTTTGGAATTGTACTGTTGGGTCATTATTACAACTCGATTTCTCCATTTGATGGTAGCTCTAAAATTATATACCAATTGTTTATCCTGGTATTTCTCAGTCCTGGCATTAAGAAGCTTCTTAGAATCATGTGACCATGGGTAGTTATGGTCTGTATTTTAATAATGTTATATTCCTTTAGTTTAGTGGATTTAGGGGTTATTTTTCATTTTTTCTGTACTGTGATATCATACCTATAATCTAGCCTCCCTTTATCTACTCTCACCCTGTCTCCATTTTCTAATTAAAAGACTTGTTGTGTTGTTGTTAGGTGCCATCGAGTCAGTATCCTACTCATAGCGACCCTCATAGGGTTTTCAATGGCTTAGTGTGAATTATATAAAACATATACAGAAGTAGGGAGACTAATGTAATGAATGTTCCTGTACTCATCCCCCTGCTTCAATCACTTTCAACTCATAGTCAATCATGTTTTAATTCTTTTTTTCCCTTTTATTGGTAAATATTGGATGTGGGTACAGAGCAATACAGCATTTTCTTTCTCCATCATGCAATTATTACATCACTTTTGGTTATACTTTCATCAACTTATAAAGTTTATGCAACATTTTAACTAATATGTAATAAAATTCATGCATATTTGAGTTATAATTATTATTCTCATCCACTCATGAAGTTGCCATGTTTACATTGAGATTATCATCTCCCCTTTATCCCTTTACACTGTGTCTCTTCCCCATCCCACTTTCCACAATCTTTGCTTCCCTTTGTTAGTCCCCTCCCTCCTTTGTTCTGCTCTTTATATTTCCCTTATATGCTAAGTTTAATTTTGCATTTTTATATATCTACTTAAGTATAGGTTTCTTCTTTCTTTAAGTAAGATTGAGCTTTCACATATAAGTGAGAACATATGGTATCTCACTTTTTGAGCTTGTGTTCATTCGCTTAAGATGATATTCTCTAGTTCCATCCATTTTGCTGCAAATGACATTATTTCATTCTTTTTATTGTTGAGTGGTATTCCATTGCGTATAGGTACCATAATTTTTTTTTGTCCATTCTTCTGTTGATCGGCATCTTGGTTGGTTCCATATCCTTGCTATTGTGAAGAGTGCTACATTGAATATGGAGATGCAGGTGTCTCTATGGTATGACTCATCTCCCTTTGGGTATATTCCCAGTAGTGGTATAGCTGGGTTATATGGCAGTTCTATTTTTAGTTTTCTGAGTTATCTCCATATTGATTTCCAAAGTGGTTGAACCAATTTACAGTTCCACCAGCAGTGTAAGAGGGTTCCTTTTTCTCCACATCCTTGCCAGCATTTGTTATTATTATTTGCTTTGTTGATCTTGGCCACTCTTACTGGAGTTAGGTGGAATCTCAGAGTTGTTTTGATTTGCATTTCCCTAAGGTAGAGGGATACTGGGATTTAGCTCAGTTGGTAGAGCACTGTGCTGCAGTCTCTGAGGTCCCGAGTTCAATTTCCAGCACTGCAAAAATGGGAGAAGGGCCTGGCAATCCACTCCCAAGGCAATCCTGAAACAGTCAGCCATTGAAAACCCTATGAGGGTTGCTATGAGTCACATACCGACTCGAGGGCACCTAACAACAACAACAACAACAAGGGAGAGGGATCCTGAGCATTGTTTTCACGTGTTTCTTAGACTTATAAACTTCTTCATTTAAGAACTATCTGTTTATTTCCTTGGTCCACTTGTGTATCAGGTTATTTATTGTCTTGGGATTTGCTTTCTTGAATTCTTTGTAAATTCTAGAAATTAGTCCTCTGTCAGATATGCAGGATGATTTTCTCCCATTCAGTGGGGTCTTTCTTAACTCTGTTGATTGTTTCCTTTGCTGTAGAGAAGCTTTTTAATTTCATGTAATCCCATTTGTCAATTCTTAGTGCAATTTCTTGAGTGATTGGAGTCTTGTTAAGGAAATATTTTCCTATGCCTATGTGTTGGAGTGTGTTTCCTATATTTTCTTCTAGTAGTTTTAAGGTTTCTGGTTTTATGTTGAGGTCTCTTATCCATTTTGAGTTGACTGTCATACAGATTGAGAGGTACAGGTCTATTTTCATTTTTCTGCAGATGGATATCCAATTTTTCCAGCACCAGTTGTTGAAGAGGCTATCTTTTCTCCACTTTGCATCCTTAGCTCCTTTGTCAAAGATCAGGTGGTTAAAGTTGCATAGGTTTATCTCTGGATCTTCAAATCTGTTCTCTTGGTCTTCAAGCCTATTTTTGTGCCAGTACCAAGTTTATTTTATTACTATGGCCCTGTAGTATAGTTTAAAGTCAGGGAATGTGATCCTGCCCAAACTCCTTTTGCAGCTTAACATTGTTTTGGCTATACATGGTCTTTTGTTTTTCCATATGAATTTTTGGTGGAAGAAGGATGTGGCAATCCATTCCCAAAGCAATCCCCAAACCATCAGCCATTGAAAACTCTCTGAGGGTTGCTATGAGTTGGACCCAATTTGTTGGCACCTACCAACAACAACATGAAGTTTGGGATTATTTTTCTATTTCTGCAATGTCTGTTATTGGGATTTTAGTGGTAATTGCATTCAATCTATAAATTGCTTTTGGTAGTATAGCCATTTTTACAATATTGATTCTCTCAACCCATGCAGGGAAGTCCTTCCATCTTCCAGTATACTCTGTGATTTTTTTTAATGTTTTGAAGCTTTACTTGTAGAGGTCTTTGGCTAGATTGATTCCGAAGTATTTTCAGTTTTTGTTGGGCTATTGTGAAAGGGATTGTTGCCTTAATTTTCTTCTCTTTCTGTTCACAATTGGTATAAACTAAGGCTACTGATTTTTGAGTGTTAATTTTGTATCCTGCTACTTTTCTGAAGACATTAATCAGGTCTAAAAGTTTACTAGAAGAGTTTTTGGTGTCCTTTAGGTAAATAATCATGTCGTTCGCAAATAAGGATAATTTGACCTCTTCTTTGCCTGTCTGTACCTTTGATAGAGTGTTGCTCTGTTCTCTCTGAGGCCTGGGTTCCATCCCTAGCATCCCCAAAATGGGAGAAGGACCTGGAAGCCCACTCCCAGAGAAATCCCCAGTCAATCAATATTGAAAAGTATATGAATCACAGAGAATCACTTATATAGTTTTGGGCATGGCACAGTGTTGGAGAATGTTTTGTTCTATTATACATAGGATTACTATGAGTCAGACACTACTCAGTGGCACCTCACATTGGGTAGATTTTCATAGGTAAATACTGTGCCCATTGTTTATGTACTTAAAATGTTTTCAAGGTGATTTTCTTGAATTATAGGTATTAATATGTATTTTGCACCTATAGGCCCACCCCCACTTTTACATTTTGAGACAGGATCTTATTATTTTTGCCTTGAACCTGTGATCCTCTAGATGAGTTGCTGGGATAACAGGCATACAGCATTGTGTCTTGCTAAGTCATTGTGGCCTTGATGGGGATATTGGTACCCCTGCCCTTTTCTGTCTAACTTTACTTTCCAGCTGCCTTCTGCCATGTGCTCCCACCATGATGTTCTGTGCTGCCACAGGCCCAAGTCAACAGGAACAAGCAGTCATACTCAGAAACTTCTGCAATTGTAAACCAAAAAGAAACCTTTTCCCTTATTGAGCTGATTAGCTCAAATATTTTGTCACAGTAATAGAAAGCTAACTAATGTAGTTGTTTTCCTCACATATAAAGATTGATCTTTTCTATTCCATATTTTTGTCATTTTACTTTGAATCCCTCATTTTAATTTTAAAATATTGACCTCAGTTTCACCTTAGATTTTTTGTGGTATTTATTCATTTTCATCCAAGTGTTTTTGTTTTTTTTTTTTTACCTCTGAAATAGTATTTGTTTTATTTTTATGTTTTAATTGAACTTTATCACTTCAGTCATAAGTTTATGTCATTCTTTCATAACTTATATACTATTTCCTTTCATTTTAACTTGCTTTGAAAATAGTAGGTGTTTTGAAAATGGCCCCAGGTATAATGATTAGCACTCTGGAGTTTTAAATACTAGGTATTTTGGATTGTATGTGGTCAATTGAGTACCATCAATATTTCCTACCAAAGCTCAAAAATACACTTTCCAGAGTTGTTTATGCTTTATGTCTCCAAGTTAGATGTTTACAGTGAGAATCATACATGACGTTTACAAAGTAAACTAAAATCAAAGTCTTTATTGTGGGGATGTCATGATGCCTAATTGCAGTGATGTTAGAGATATTTCTACATATTGCCATTTTATACTTATGGTATCTGGACAAAGCAGTTTCTTAGACTTTTCTATAAGTTCTGGCTCCTTCATCAACTCCAATGTTTAAGATAAAGTTGCTGGTAACTATTTCTGCTGTTATCTGACTGGACCTTTGAAGCTTTAACTTTCCAGACTTTCACATATTAATTACCTAAAGTCCTATATTAAACTTTGCATTTCTCTAATATTTTTGGTAGGTCAACTTTCTCAGGAAAACCAAGAAAGATGTACTAGCTTATCTTTTTTATTTGTTTTGTAGGTTTGTCTTTTCTAGAAAGCTATCTTTGTAAGGATGGTTTTATGCATTTTATTTTCTTTTATCTCATAGTTTCTTTGTGCAGATTTCTATAGTGATCCTTTTCTGAAATCATTATGTTATAGGATTATTTTCTTGAACTTTTAGAAGAGAGTGGGGGGTTGAGACAACATATCTAGTTTATAACAGTGAAGCTCCTTCTGTAGTTGTTCTTGTGAAGTGTTCAAAATGATGGTCTTCTCTTTTTAGGATTTCATGGCTCTTCCACCCTCCTTTTTTAATGGGCCACTTCTGTTTTCAGTCCATCTTTTCCTTCTGCTTCTTTTGTTCCTTCTATATTTGTGTAGGGCTATATACCAGAAGGAAGCTTTATCTATGTATTCATTTCTAGGGCTGCTGTAATAAATATCACAGACAAGGTAGCTTAAACAACAGAAATTGATTTTCTTGCAATTCTAAAGGCAAGAAGTTAAAGTTTATGGTGTAAGCATGTTTGGTTTCTTCTAAGACCTTGGTTTGTAGATGGCTATCTCTGATTTTTTCATATGGTTCCTCTGTATGATATCTGTGCCCTCCTCTGTTTAAAAGGACATCTACACATTTGGTTAAGGCCTAACCTCACAACACCCTTTTAACTTAATTACCTCTTTAAGGGTCCAGTCTCCAAATACAGTCATATGCTAAGTATACTTGTTGTTGTTGTTAGGTGCCATTGAGTGGTGTCCCATTCATAGTGACCCTCATAGGGTTTTCCATGGCTGATTGTTTCAGGATTGCCTTGGGAGTGGATTGCCACATTCTTCTCCCAGCTGATTATACTAGGAGTTAGAATTTCAGCATATGAATTTTGGGGGATACACATCTGTCCTAGAAGTTCAGCAACCAGAGTGCTCCTTGGAAGCAAGAATGGCTAGACTGTGTCTTACATATTTTGGACATGTAATCAGGAGGGACCAATCCATGGAGAAGGACATCATGTTTGGGAGAGTGGCATGTCAATGAAAAAAAGGAAAACTGCCAGGTCCAGATCCACTCATAATGGGTAGACAGAGTCCCCACATGAGGAAGAGTATCTTTAATAAAGGCATTGGAAGGAATATCCACCGAAATGGGAGGAGTACTCCTAGCCTCGGAGAGAAGTCTGCTGAGAGGGACAGAGTACCTCCAAAAGGTCTCTTCATGGAGAGGGACTTGGAACCTCATCTTTTCTTTTTCTTAAATTTTAATTGGTCACTATTGTAGATTTCTGGAAATATTAATGAAAAATAATCTTCTGGCTCTGTGGGCAATGCTAATTCAGATTGGGAGTTGACATGCCTCAGGCTTTCTTGAACAGGATATCCCTGAATGACTTCCAAAAGCATAAACTCCTTAAACAAAAGCCTTTGTACCAACAGCTCTATAATAAGCAAAAGCACCCATTCTTTCATAACAACAGACTCAATGGGGTGACACACAGGTGACAGGTAACCACTCTAAATTCCTGCATAAAGTTAAGAATACTCAATTGTTACAGGAAATGTAGATGCTCAGGTCATCTTGGTTTATTTCTTTGAAATAATCACAATTTGTCTCTGAGTTCCTCTTCCACTTTGATTGATTACCATCTGACACTCATGTGACAATTGATCAGGTGATTCCATCAATGCAACCAACTTCCTTGTCCTTTTTCTGACCTTTCATAAGATTTAGTGAATTGTAATTCTGTACAAAAAGTCTGGGTTATCTGGAAATAAATGGAACAAGATCACACTGCCTCCGAGCTGCTGTGTCTGTCACCCATCACCGACTCCTCATCCGCCTTCGGGAAACCCTGGATTCTATCTAGGCTACAGCTGGTCTGCGGCAGAAAACTTTTCACTAGATGGATTGACAAAGTGAGCTTAAACATAAGATTAACTGGCACAGAATCAGGGTGTGTTTCATTCTGCTGTACGTAGGGTTCCTATGAGTTGGACCCGACTCAAAGGCACCTAACAACAACAACAACAGCAACAACAACAGGTTGATTAGTTTTGCAAGAGTTTATTGGGACCCTGTAAGTGGATAAAAGTATAACCAAAAGTGATGTAATAGTTGCATAATGGAAACAGCAAATGCTGTCTTACTCTGTGCACTTACAACATTTACCAAGAAAGGGGGAGAAAAAGAGTTTATTGGGTTCAGACTGATTCAGTATTTTCAGAACTCACTGTGATTACCCTTAAGTGTGCATATCATCTCTCTCATTCTTTCCTCTCTCCCCCCTTTCCCTTCTTCCTTCTCTCCTTCCCTCTTTTTTCCTTTCATTGCCTTGCCTTATCTTTCTCTTATTGTTGTTGTTAGGTGCCTTTGAGTTGGTATCCAACTCATCGTGACCATATGCACAACCGGCAAAACACTATTATTGCTCTTCTCTGCTATTCATAGGGTTTTCAATGGCTGATTGTTTTTTGGGAGTGAGCAGCCACATCCTTCTCCCAAGCCTACAGCACCTGGTGTTCCCAGGTGGTCTCTTATCCAAGTACTAACCAGGCCTGACCTTGCTTAGCTCCAGAGATACAATGGGATCAGACACCACAGTAGTATGGCTACAGGGTGCTTTTCTTTTGCTCTTTCCTATTTATCCTGTTTGGTGTTCTTTCTCTGAATTTTCTAGATCATCATCATTTTTGAATGTTTTTGGTTATTATCTCTCAATATTTTTTCCATCCCTTATCCTCTGTCTCTCTTCCCCTCCTAAGGAGATTTCAGTTACATGAATATTAGACTATTGACTATTGTTGTACAGCCCTTGAATTCTCTGAATTTTTTGTTTAATGTATTTTACCCTTGTAGTAACCCTTGGAGTAGTTTTTATTAATTTATTTTCAATATACTAATAATGTCATTGGCTCTGTCAAATCTAATGATGAATTAATAAAAACATTTTTATCTGTTTTCATGTTTTTCATTTCTAATATTTTTGATTATTTCTTATAATTTCATCTCTCTGCTAAAATTACTTACCTTTCATTCTTGTTAATCATCTTTCCTGCTAAAGTCTTTATTACTAATCATAGTTATTTTAAATCTCCTATCTGAA
Organism: Pedetes capensis; assembly: GCA_007922755.1. Lineage (NCBI taxonomy): Eukaryota > Metazoa > Chordata > Mammalia > Rodentia > Pedetidae > Pedetes > Pedetes capensis. The sequence goes on along the minus strand of VMDO01030545.1, from coordinate 11,162 downwards.
AGTTTCAATATCTGGGTCATATCTGCTCCGGTTCTATTGATTGATTTTTCTCTTGATAGCTTTGTGTATTTGTGGGGTATGTGTGTGTGTATGTGTGTGTATGTGTGTGTTCCTGAGGAACCTAACCACTGAGGTCATTTTTGGCTTAGGGAGTATCTGATTTTTGGACTACCCTACTATTCTTTTCTTAAGGCTTTACCACAATGCTAATTCCAAATGAAATAGAGCTTGAAATTTTTGCTGATATGTTGAAGCAGTGTTAATTCTGTACTAATTCCTTCTTTTTTAGTAAGTTTTACTTTGTCTTTATTAGTTGCTCTTTTGCCCACTGTTTTTTTCTTTTACATTTAAATAGAGAAGGAAAGAGTTTAACAAACTCAATGCCATTCTCTAAACATATTCAACATATCTCATTCAACATATGAATGAGATAATATAGCATTTATCTTTCTGTATCTGGCTTATTTCACTTGGCATAGTATTCTCCAGGTTGATCCATGTCACAAACAGTAGAATTTCCCTCTAAAGACTGTATAGTATTCCATTCTGTATATATACCACATTTTCTTTGTCTATTCATCAGCTGATGGACAACTAAGTTGATTCCATTTCTTGGTTATTGAAAATAGTGACTAGTGCTGCACTGGATATAGAAATGCACATATCTCTCGAACATACTGATGTCAGATCCTTTGGATACTTATACAGAAGTGGGATTGCTATTTTTAGTTTTTTTGAGAAAATCACATACTATTTTTCAAACTAGCTGTGTAAACTTAAATTCCCACCCAACAAAAATGTTCCCTTTTCTCCACATCCTTGCCAAATTTGTTATCATTTATCTTTAATAATAGCCATTCTCCTGGGCATGGTGGCCCATGCCTGTAATCCCAGCAACTTGGGAGGCAGAGGCAGGAGGATTGCAAGTTTGAGACCAGAGGCAGTGTGTGTAACTTACTAAGACCTTGTCTCGAAAAGTAAAACAAAATGGCCTGAGGGTGCAGCTCATAGGTCCAGCACTTGCAAAGCATGCAAGTGCAAGGCCCTGGGTTCCACCCCCAATAAAAAAAAAAAAAGAAAGAAAAGAAAAGAAAAAAAAATAGCCATTCTTCTATAGTTTTACTGTGTCCCTAAAAAGCATCTCTTGGAAACTTAATCTCCAATGCAAGTACTGGGAGATGGAGTCTGATTGGAGGTGTTTAGATCATGAGGGCTTCACCCTCACAAATAAATTATTACTGACAGTAAAGAACTTGAGGATATGAGTTTGATCTCTTATTCTCCTATTTTTGTCACTCTATATCTACCCTTTTGTCTTCCATGGGGGGGTATGATGGATCCAAAAGGCCCCACCATGACCCTTCAATCATGGACTCCAGAAACATGAGCCAAATAAATGTCTTTTCTTTATAAATTACCCAGGCTCTGGCCTGCCATGGTGTCATAAGACACACCAAGACGTATTCTACCAGGTGTGAAGTGATATTTCATTGTGTTTTAAATTCACATTTCTTAGGTGATTAGAGATGAGGATTGGAGATGTTGAATATTTTTGTTATGCATCTGTTGGCCATTCATATATCTTCTTGTGAGTAATGTCTGTTAAATCCTTTGGTGTTGTGTTAGATCCTTTACCCATCTTTAAATCAAGTTATGCATTTTCTTGCAATTGAGTGGTTTGAGTTCCTTATAGTTAATTTCATATAAACAACAGAGAAAAGTGGTTACCAGAGACTGGATTGGTGGCGGAGAGACATGGAGACAGGAAAGTTGATCAGTGTACAAAGTTTCTGTTAGACTGAGGAAATAAACTTTTGCTGTCTATTGTGTATCATAGTTAATAATAATGTATATTTAATTGTATATTTCAAAATTGCTAAAAGGATAGATTTTTAGCATTATTACCACAATAAATGGTAAATTGGTAAGATAATAGGTATGTTAATTTGCTTGATTGAATCTGTAATGTATACATCGATCAAAACATCACATTTTACTCTGTAAGTGCATACAGTTACAATTGTCATTAAATATAAATGCAAAATGTCTTTTATGAGACCTTTGATTCATATATTAAAATTCTGATATGTATCCTTGTGCAAAATTGTTCTGTTCTCTCTTTCTTATTTGCAGGCTAAGAGAATACTGGAGTGTCTTTATAAGAAATAAATATATTTAGAATTCTCATCTACATAAAATGCAAACTTTTATGATACATTGATTAAATAGTAATAATAGAAAACTGAGATTTTTGTATATTCTATATTTCATCTTCCCTTAAAAATCTTTCAAAACTAGTTTTTGTTATTTTTGTTTGGTTTTGGTTTTTTGAACAATGTCTTGCTGACCTCAAACTCAAAATCATCCTGCCTGAGACCCCCAAGTGTTGGGATTATAGGTGTGCACCATGGTGCTCAGCTTGAAAAACAGTTTTTAAAAAATATTTTAAAACTATATACAGTAGAATATTCTTAACTTTTAAATGTATGGTATTAGTAGTAAGGAAAAGATATTCAAAGAGAACTAAAGCAATTCCCTAAACACTAGAAAACAAAGGAAGCAGCGTGTAACATAATGATGAATATCTCTGAGGACTTTCTAATTACCCTCTAATATGGTGTTTATATTTAGAAAATTAATTTACCCATTTTATGGTCCCATAGCCAATTCTATAGATATAGTTTTAAGACACCATTGCTTAATTATAAAAGAGGCATTAACAGAGTAGATTTTTAAAAGCTGAATTTGCATATTTGAGCATTTCCACTAGGGTTTAAGACCTTTCCTAGACCTTTGATTTGCTATATACAAAAAAATTTCACATATTAAACATTTGCCAACAGTTTCCTAATGTGTATTGTAAGTACATGATTACATCTGTTTCTTCATGTGAGTCTCACAGTGCACACTTAGGGGGCTTTTCTTCTGCTGGTATTCAATTGATTTAATTAGACAAGTCCCACTAATGTGCTAATTGGAAGACAGATTTTTTTTTTTTTTTAGCATTCACTGGAGATTAGATTGCATTCATGGAATCATAATTTCTTGATGGTTTGCCACAATGAAATAGATGAACTGTGTACCAGCTAAATTTTTAATGAAGTTAACTTTTTACTTTCATTTATATGTAGTTTCTGTTACATATAAGATTGTTTCTCATAGTGTCCTTTTTTCTGGTTATCACTATTTTTCCAATACACTATCCTTCAAATTCTTTAATAACATTTTGTGGTATATTTACAAGACTGTGACATGAAAGAAAGACAAAAGAATGTTGATCTGAAGGCTTACTGCTGTGAAATTGCAGTAAAAATTATGTCAACTCAATTGTGACATAAAACATGTTGCTTTATGATTCTTTTTTTTTGGTGGTACTTAGGGTTTGAAACCCAGGCCCTGCACATTTTCTGCAAGTGCTCTGCCTCTGGGCTGCACACTCAGCTCTTTTTAATTTGTTTTCTTTTTTTTTTGGAAATTTTAAACATACAACTTAATGTGTTTCATTGTGACATGCATTTCATTGTGACATTTCCATATATGCGTTTCACTGTACATTGCACAGATAAGTTCCCCCTTACCCTCTTGTGCCCCTCCCACCACCCTACCAATGACCTCTCTTCTACTTGCATGTCTTTTTGTGGGAATATTTTACTGTACACTCTTGCATCCCAATTATGATTTAAGTCTACACTTTCTTCTGTAGTGATCTATCTTTTTACACTGTCAGCAGTATTACATGAATAATCTAGTCCATTTGCATTATTACCATCCTTTGGTATTGTTGGTATTATTATAATTATTGCCTGAACTATTAAAGTTGGGCTGTTTACTTTGAGGTCACCCTCTCTCTCTCATTCCTTGCTCTTCCTTGTCCCTCCTCCCTCTCCTGTCTTCTCCATCCTTGCTTCCTTTTGCTAGATCCTTCCCTCTTTCTTTCTGCTCTTTGAATTATCCCTTCTCTGCTTAGTTTACATTAGCATTTTCTTATGTTCCAATTTCTGTATAGGATCTTTTCCTCCTTTTAAATTTGATTGAGCTTCCACATATTAGTGAGAACATGTGGTGTTTCTCTTTTTGGGCTTGTATTTGTTCACTTAAGATAATTTTCTTCAATTCCATCCATTTTGCTGCAAATGACATTATTTCATTTTTTTTTGATTGCTAAGTAGTATTCCATTGTATATATGTACCATAATTTTTTTTATCCATTCTTCTGTTGAAGGGCACTTTGGTTGATTCCATATCCTTGCTATGGTGAAGAGTGCTGCATTGAACATGGAGATGCAGGTGCCTGTGTGGTATGATGACTCATCTCCCTTTGGGTATATTCCCAGTAGTGTTATAGCTGAGTCATATGACACAAGGTCTTGCTAAGTTACACAGGCTGCCTCTGGCCTCGAACTGACCATTTTCCTGCCTCTACCTCCCAAGTTGCTATGATTAGAGGTATGTACCACTGTTCCTGGCCTTGCCTTATATATTTTCAATACTTTACATACTAATTATAATTTTTATCCCTTTATCTCTTACATTGGTTATCTAAGTTCAAAGTTCTAAAAAGGGATGGGGAAGAGAAATAGTGTAGAGAGATAAAGGGGGAGAGGATAGTTTCAGTGTAAACGATGCCACTTCATAAGTACATGGGAGAAATAGGGAATATAACCCAAATATGCATATGAGTTTTACCACATTTTAATCAAAAGGTTCCATAAACCTTGTAAGTTGATAAATGTGTAGCCAAAAGTGATGTAATAGTTGCATAATGGAAAAAGCAAATGCTGTTTTACTCTGTACTCCACCAACATTTACCAATAAAGGGAAAAAATTCTAAGACCCCCCACTATTATAACCTTTGTATGGGCCAATCACTGTGACAGCATTTGATATACAAAGATAACTATGACTTTTTCCTTTGGAAGAACTTCAAGCAAAAGTAAAATGAATGTCTTAAAAAGACTCTTTGAATGTAATTTTTTTTATATCATAATATCTGGAATGATTCTTTCACTGATATGTGCATTCTTTGTGTGTGTGTGTGTTTGTGTGTGTGTGTGTGTGTGTGTGTTTGTTTGTTTCTTTCTTTCTTTCTTTTTTTCTTTCTTTCTTTCTTTATTCACTTGGGACAGAGTCTCACTGTGTGGCCCACGCTGGCCTGAAACTTGCTACATAGACCAGGCTGGCCAGGAATAAGTTGGTTCTTCTGTCTTAGCCTCCCAAGTGTGCTACCATGTCTGGCTCTATGTGTAATTTAATGTCATGATGAATTTCCAATATTTTTTCATTTTTTTAAAAGTCATTATTCCCTGACAATATTGCAGACGACTTGGGCCTTTAGAGAAAAAATATACAAAGATTTATGCCATTATGTAAATTAGTATATAAAAAGATAATCATGTATAATCACTTTGGAAAACAGGATTTTTCAGAAGTCTAATAGTTAAAATTCACGTATCATAGCCTAAGATATTCAATTCCTAGGTATACAGAGAAATGTATGTGAATGTTTATGGCAGCATTATTAACCAAAACCATTATTATTTACTCTAAAGTGGAAACAACCTAAATGTTCATTAAGTGTTTTTGTTAGGTGCCATGAGTTGAGTGTGACTCATAGTGACCTTACGTACAACAGAATGAAACACTCTTGGACGCTGTGGCATGCCTGGCACTATTGTCAGTAGTACTCTGATACTCATAGGGTTTTCAAAGGTGGATTGTCTTGAGAGTGGGCTACCAAGTCCTTTTCCCTAACCTGCAGCACCTGGTATTCCTAGGTGGTCTCCCATCCAAGGACTAACCAGGCTAACCCTGCTTAGCTTCTAAGATCAGGCGGGATTGGATGCTAGGATGCTATGGCTATAGAAGTTCATTAAGTAGTGAATGATAAGTACATGCATATATCCATCTGATGAAATACTACTTAATAATTAAAAAGAATGAAATAACAGTCTCTTAAGCATTGCAGAATGCTGTAACAAATTGTCCTAGATTGAGTGGCATAAACAACAAGCACTTATTTCTTGATAGTTTTAGAGACTAGGAAGCCAAGAACAAGGAGTCTTCTTGATATATATATGTATCTTCACATGATGGAGAGGGATCATCTCTCTCAGGTCTCTTCTTATAAAGAGTCACTAATCCCCTTTGTCATGTGTCATGTATGTGACATATGTCAAAGTGTGTCAGATTATACATTTTAAATATGTGAAATTTACCTTAAGTCAATTATATATAAACAAAGTTTTGAAAACGTACTTAGGGAGATAAGATAAACTAGTATATGTCATAAAAAATAGAGAAAAGCCTCAGCAGTGACAGAAGAATAATCATTAAGAGGATCAAGGATACAAATTGTCAACCCCAGGAAATAATGGATTCCATAGAGTGTTTCCAGTGGAATTTTAAATGAGTAATTCTCATTTCAGAAGTTCAAAATTTTAAGAATATCCCTTTATTTCTATTGATAAGAGAATGTAACTTACTTTTGATATCTACTTTTACTCTTGTTTCTGATACAAAATTTTATAAAAGAGATTGATGATTTTAATATTTAACTTTCTCTTTTATTATCTCCAATTTTGCTTATCCATTATTTTATCTTAACTATATACTTGGAAAAATAATGTAGAAAAATACTTTTCATTTTTTATTTTTAAAATAATTTTCTTGGAATGCCCTAGTAATAGAAAATTTCAAAGGCACTATGAACTTATTAGAGCCCAAGGGTATTTCTAGATTCAGTAGTTCAGTGTGTATAATAGGATTGTGTTAAGCTATGAGCTGAAATTTTAATTTTACAAGAGATGAAAATATCTCCGACTCAAGTATGGGAAGGATACTGGAATAGAATGATTTTATTTTTGTTTCTATGCCTGATAAGATACATTGGTTATAAAAATCTTGGTAGTAGAATAGCTTAAAAGAATTTGAAATGAAATGAGTATGATACATTGTCCCTTCTATGTGTTATGATATTTTCTCTATTGTATAACACTATTACTTAAACAGAGAAGATACAAATGAAGAAATCTTTCATGATTAGTAATGTTTTATTTTGTAACTTCCCTGCAAAGAAAAAATATTATTAGTAGTAATCCTTATAAAATTTGAATGCAGTATTTTTAGATTAAGGGCTGGGATTTAGCTCAGTTGGTAGAGTGCTGTGCTGCAGTCTCTGAGGTCCTGAGTTTGATTTCCAGTACCACAAAAATGGGAGAAAGACGTGACAATCCACTTCCAAGGCAATCCTGAAACAGTCAGCCATTGAAAACCCTATGAGTCATTATGAGTTGGATACCGACTCGACGGCACCTAACAACAATAACAACATTTTTAGATTAAAGGCAAAACGAACTGTAAACAAATATTGGGCTGTATTCAGTAGGACTGGTTTTCGATAATATAGGTTAAGTACAGGAGTTTGGCCACTGAATGAAGTTATGCAAGTTTAGAGCCACCGATACATTATTCTATGTGAAAAAGAAAGGCTATCCAGCTAATCAAGGACTCTGTCTCATCATTCTCACACATTGTATTCAATCCCTAATCTAACAAATACATATCCAGTACCATGGTACACTCCTGCAAGCCAGTGACTCATTTGGCTGAGATAGGAGGATCACAAGTTCAAGCCCAAAGGCAGCTGTTTAACTTATTGAAACTCTATCTCAAAATAAAATATAAAAAATGGGCTGGTGGTGAAGCCCAGTGGTAGAGCACTTGCTTAGCATTTGTGAGACTCTGAGTTCTACCCCCCAGTACATAAAAAAGTACCCAGGCACTTGTTGTTGTTAGGTGCCATTGAGTTGGGTCTGAGTCATAGTGACTCTATGTACAACAGAATGAAACACTTCCCTATTCTGTGGCAGGCACATGGGCTTATTTATGGGTAAGCCCATTGTTGCAGGCACTATGTCAATTTAAAAAATATCTAAATTCTTTAAAAATATCAAAGGCTTATATTTAAAAATGCATCAAAATATTTGTCTTCATGAGTCTCTAAATAATTTGTCTACCAGGGTTCAATACAACTATCAGTCTAGTTCTAATCTGTAACAAGTAACTTAGTTTCTCTGGCTCTTAGTTTTGCATTAATAAATAAAGATAACACCAGGTATTTTAGAGCAAATATTAATTTTAAGGTTCTAAACTGATTTTTGGACTGGGACTTTGCTCAGTTGGTAGAGTACTGCTCTGCAGTCTCTGAAGTCCTGGGTTCGATTCTCAGCAAGGCAAAAATGGGAGAAGGATGTGGCAATCCACTTCCAAGGCAATCTCGAAACAATCAGCAATTGAAAACTCTATGAGGCACTCAGGTAATACTGCTGAGAATGTAAAAAGATAGATCACTACAGAAAAAAGTTTGGACTTAAATCAAAGTCGGGATGCACATATATAGATAAATAGTCCCACAAAAGACATATAAGTAGAAAGGAGATCATTAGTGGAGGGGGTGAGGATAGGGGAGGAGGGTCATGAGAGGGTAAAGGAGAAGTTATATGAGCAATGTACAATGAAATGCATATATGGAAATGTCACAATGTATGTCAGAATGAAAACCATTAAATTATACATTAAAAATTTCTAATAAAAGTTCATATTTTATATTTGCTAAATGTAAAAGTCTGGAACATTTATGGGATATGTCAAATAAGGATATGTCAAATAAGAATAATGTCAAATAAAGATATGCATGCATTTGTAAGCCTGGAGACCAGAGAGAGTAGGGCTGTTTGGGAGCCATCAGAATAAAGGCAGTCTTCATTCATAAAGATGAATCGATTAATCTAGTCAGTCTACCTGTATAGTGAGCATCTTTATGGAGTAGATATTACTATATGCATAGAACATATGATAGTGAATAAGATAGGCTTGTTAGAAAATTTGTAATAGTGAGAACTGTATGATAGCATAGAGAAAGGTGAGAAATTGAATTGTGATGAGCACATATAGAAGCCTGGTAAAATCTCAAAACATATGATGTAACTATATGAATACATGGGAAAAAGTAGGAGAAAGGAAAAATCCAATGAGAATATAGCCTATGATTGCATATAATTTTTATTACATATTAATTAAAATTCCTTCTTTTTTCTTTTCTTCTCTTCTTTGGTTTTTATGGTTCTGTAAAATAAGTAAATTGATGAGTGTGTAAGAAAAATGTGACTTGATAGTTGTATAATGGATATAGCAAAAGACATTACTCTGTACCCCACCTACATTTGTAAATAAAGGAAATAAAGAAGAGAAAAAAAAAAAAAAAAGAAAACCCTGTGAGGGTCATTATGAGTCATACTTGACTAGAGGGCACCTAACAACAACAACAAACTGATAAGATAATTTAATCATTACATCCTAATTTATTACTAATTAAATTTATGAATGTGGTATTATAGTGTTTTGTTTATAAGCTGAAAGTGTTGGATACTTGGTAATTTAACTAAACTCATCAACAAACAATTGAGCAGGATAAATACCTTATGTGTTTTACGAAGTATCTTAGTCCCTGGTCATCAGATTAAAGCCATATTTTTCAAAATAATCACATGATCAAGACATAAAATCACAAATGAATTAACTTTGAAAACTGTATCAAAGGACTTCTAGTTCTGCCATAATGTCAGTTTGTTCTTGGGTGCCATGGAGTTGAATCTGATTCATAGTAACCCTATGAACAATAGAACAAAACATTACCAAACACAATGCCATACAAATGACCTTTTTATGTTTGAGCTACAGTTGTAGTCGGTATGTTTCTGCACATTTTGATTTATGCCACATCAGTAAAAGGAGGTCCAGGGGCTTTACTCCATTCTCATCATTAAGGTCCACTCTATTTTGAGGAGGCAACTCTTCTCCAGTCATCTTTTGACTGCCTTCCAGTCTGGGAGGCTCATTTTTCAGCACTATATTTGACAGTGCGTCCCTGCTATTCATAGGGTTTTCAATGGCTGATTGTGGAGCAGGCTGCCAGATCCTTCTCCCTAGCTGTGGCACCTGGTATTCCCAGGTGGTCTCCTATGCAAGTACCAATCAGAATTGACCCTGTTAGCTTCCGAGATCAGATGGGATCCAATGCCAGGGTGGTATGGCTGTAGACTAAAATAGGGAGATTATTCTCAATTAACTGGATGGGCCCTGTGTAATCACATACAACATTAGGAGCAGAGGCTTTCTCCAGGTAGGGGCAGAAGAAATCAAAGAAATTAGAATTATGAAAATGAATTAGTAGGTTGTTGCTGCTTTGAAGAGGGAGAGAATGATGTGAAAAGGAGTATGCAATCTCTAAGAATATAAAGCAGCCCCTAGTTAATAACATAGAAAGGAGGACTTGAGATCTGTAGCTGCAAGGAACTAGATTTTGTCAACAGGCTGAATTAGTCAAGCAACATATTCTTCTCTTCAGTTTCCAAGTATAGAGCTCAGCTTAGCTGAAACCTTGATTTTAGATATATGTATACCTTAAGAATAGAACCTACCCATACTCACCCATTTAAAAAACCTACAGAACTGTTAGCAAATAAGTGGACATTATCTTAAGTCACCAAGTTTGTCATAATTTGTTATAGAGCATCAGATAGTTAATACATTGATCCATTAAAAAATGAAAGGTACACCCCTATTTTTTAAACTAAATTATTTTATTACGCTTAAGAAATAAGTTGACTTAATCAGTTCAAATTAGTAAAAGTTTTAAGTCTAAGAGAATAAGTATTCTCTTAGAATAGAATTCCCTTATCTGAAGTAAATAATTTGATTTTCTCTTGTATTTCATATTTGGTAAAAACTACTACAGAATTATATCATGAATAATTTTTGATGCTTAGGAACATCATTAAATGATGATGTAATCACTGATTAATGTGACAACACTTAGATGATGCTGAAAATGCAAAAATTATAATGAAATGTAGATACTGAGAATTAAATGTCTCTATCAGCTTTATTGATTTGAAAAAAATCAAAGCAGGAATAATATTTTCATACTTAATAAAACAGAATAAAGCATATTCATAAAATCCAGAGTAGAAAATACAATGTACTAATTATTATGTTTTCAGGAGCAATATTTAAAAATATTTTTAAGAATGCTACATTGTGCTAGTGTTTGAATAGGGCTTTCCTGGATTTTCAAGGGGCACTGGAAATCGACTTTAATTCAT
>VMDO01030544.1:0-21175 GCA_007922755.1 Pedetes capensis | reverse complement strand
TATAGGTATCATAGTTTTTTGATCCATTCTTCTGTTGATGGGCACTTTTGTTGATTCCATATCCTTGCTATTATGAAAAATGCTGCATTGAACATGGAGATGCAGGTGTCTCTGTGATATGATGACTCATCTCCCATTGTGTATATTCCCAATAGTGTCATAGCTGGGTCATATGGAAGATCTATTTTTAGCTTTTTAGGATACCTCCATATTGATTTCCAAAGTGTTTGGACTAATTTACAGCTCCACCAGCAGTGTAGGAGTGTTCCCTTTCTCTGCCACCTCACCAGCATTTGTTGTTATTTGTTTTATTGATCTTGGCCATTCTTACTGGTGTAAGGTGGAGTCTCAGAGTTGTTTTAATTTGCATTTCTCTAATGGATAGGGATATTGAGCATTTTTTCAAAGACCCTACAGACTTCTACAAGGAAAATTTCAAAACACTAAAGAAAGAAATCACAGAGGATACTAAAAAATGGAAAGACCTTCCCTGCTCCCGGATTGGGGGCTGGGATTTAGCTCAGTGGGTAGAGCGCTGTGCTGCAGTCTCAGAGGCCCCGAGTTCAATTCCCAGCAACGCAAAAATGGGAGAAGGGCCTGGCAATCCACTCTCAAGGCAATCCTGAAGCACTCAGCCATTGAAAACCCTATAAGGGTCGCTATGAGTCGGATACCGACTCAACAGCACCTAACAACAACAACAACAAGCTCCTGGATCAGGACAATCAATATAGTAAAAATGGCTATCCTACCAAAATCAATCTATAGATTTAATGCAATTCCCATTAAAATTCCAATGACAGCCTTTACAGAAATAGAAAAACAGATCCAAAAATGCATATGGAATCACAAAAGATCACATATAGCGAACACACTCTTAAGCTGCAAAACTAGTGCAGGTGGAATCACAATCCATGACTTTAATCTGTACTACAGGGCAGTGGTAGCAAAAACAGCTTGGTACTGGCACAAAAATAGGCCTGAAGACTAGTGGAACAGAAGTTACAGAAATATCTCAACACACCTATAGCCACCTGATTTTCAACAAAGGAGCAAAGCAACTAAATTGGAAAAAGGACAGCCTTTTCAATAAATGGTGCTGGGAAACATGGATTTCTGCTTGCAGCAAAATGAAATCCAGCTCCATTTTTAAAGACTATTTTTCCTCCATTGCCTTTGCTCCTTTGTCAAAAATTAGCTAACTTTATTTATATGGTTCTATTTCTGCGGTGTTTGTTTTGTTCCATTGATCTATCAGTATTTGTTTGTTCTGTCACCAATACCACACTATCTTGATTACTTTTGCTTTACAGTAAGGCTTGAAGTCAAGTGACATCAGCCCTCTGTCTCTGTACTTTTCCTTCAATATTCTGTTGGTTATTTGGCTCTTTTATTCCTCCTATAAGCTTTAGAATCAGTTTGTTGATATTAACAAAATAACTTGATGTGGTATTGACTGGGATTACATTGGATCTATAGACCAAGTTGAGAGGACCTGCCATTTTGACAGTATTGAATTTTCCAGTCCAAGAACATGAAATCTCTCCATTTACTTATTTCTCCCTTCATAACTTTTATCAGAGTTTTATAGCTTTCTTTATATGTTACTTACTCATCTTTTATTAAATTAATACCTAATAATTTTATTTTATGTGTGCTAATGTAAATGGATTTTGTTTTTAATTTTGAATTGTCATTTATTGATAATAGTTAGGAAATTGATTGATTTTCATATATTAACATTTTATCCTGCTATTTGGATAGAATTGCTTATTAGTCTTGACATTTTTTATCATTTTTCTTTCAGAATTTATATAAAGACATTCATGTCATCTATTGTAGTGTGTCTGGTTCCTCCAGACTGGACATGGGCTAGACATGATGATCACTTTCTTAGCCTACTTAATACAGAACACCTAGGACTGTCCCCACAGCCATGGCAATGAAATAAGTAGAACTCTACAGCATAGGTAAGCCTATTATATCGATAATGGAGCTATCAACATTCCCTCTTTGAGGAAGTGGGGAAGAAGATTCACAAGACACTCATGGAGCCCCCACAAGACCCTCTTCTGAGGCCTCAATTACTAACCCTTCCTTCCCCAGCTGCATGTGATGCTAAATTATATAAGAAGTAAAGAATTGGCTGAGGGCAGTACTTGACAGTGATCCAGCTTTGAGTGAGATGTCTTGGTGGAAACTTCTTGGAAGTGATTATTCCCATCGGTGGACCTGTATATAAAGACTATCCACACGATACTCATGATCCTATAAGAAACCCAAGCAAACTCATGGTCACAAAGTTTAACATGACATTGTCTTTGGTCTGTGTCCTTTTGGCTTTCACACATCTATAAACAAGACAGTTTTATTTTTTCCAATATTAATTCTATTTTTGTCTTATATTAGTGAGGACTTTCAGTATGCTTTGGAAAAGAAGTAATGGAAAGGGATATGTTTGGTACTTAATCTTAGTGGGGAAGCTTCAAGTTGCTCACTATTAAATGTGTTGTTGTTTGTAGGTGCTATCAAGTTGGTGTCCAACTCATAGTGATCCTATATACAACAGGCAAAACAGTATTTGTTAGTGCTTCTGTGGTATTCATAGACTTTTCAATGGCTGATTATTTTTTGGGGGGGGAGGCATTGCCGGTTTCTTCTCCCAAGCCTACAGCACATGGTGTTCCCAGGCAGTTTCCCATCCAGGTACTAACCAGGTCTGTCCCTGCTTAGCTTCCGAGATCTAACAGGATCAGACGCCACAATGGTATGGCTGCACATTCTTTAATAAATTAAAGAATTTCATCTTTTTATTATTTTCTGAGAGTTTCTTTTATGATGAATGGGTGCAAATTTTTGATAATGTCTTTTTTGAATCTATGTAGATGATAATGTTATTTTTCTGTTTTATTCTGTTGATGTGATGGACTTTATTAATTGATTCTTGAATGTTGAACCATCCTTGCACAGGTGGGATAAATTCCACATAGCCACTTTTGTTATACTGTTAGATTCAATTTACTAATTTTGGGTGTTAGGAATTTTGCAGCCATGTTTATGATAGACATTGGTTTGTAGTTTTTGTTTTGTTTTGTTTTGCTGTACTTAGTGGGCTGAACCCAGGGCCTCACACATATGCTTCATACATACGTTGCAAGCACTCCATCACTGAGCTGCATCCCAGCCCATTTTTTATTTGTTATGTTCAGACAGAGTCTCACTAAGTTATGCAGGCTGCCTGTGGCTTCAAGTTTGTGATCCTCTGATCCTCTGGCTTTTTCCTCCCAAATCACTATGATTAAAAGTGTGGCTAGCTTGTAGTTTTCTTTTATTCTAGTGTCTGCTTGCCCTTGGTGTTAGAGTAATGCTGGCTTCACTGAGAGAGAAAGTATTCATTCTGATACAAACCTCTGGAAAAGATTGCAAGAAATTGGAAAAATGTCTTGCTTAAATATTTGGTAGAATTCATGAGTGAACAATCTAGGTGTCTTGGAAGGTTACTCATTATTGATTCAGCTTCTTTTATAGACATAGGCCTATCCAGATCATCTATTTCTTCTTGTATAAGTTTTTTTTCTTCCACACTTATTCTGCTTTGTGTGACTTTTGCTGAGAATTTTATATGATTTTATTTTTTCTACTTAGTATATCCATTATACTTCATTATATACTTTTTTAGTGATTGCACTAGAGTTGCAGTGTATGTCTTCAACTAATCTAATTCCATTTTCAAATAACATATGCTATAACAGTTCTAGTATTTTATGATAACAAAACATTCTAATTCCTCTCTCCCATTCCTTGTGTCATAGCTGTCTTTAATTTCATTTACACATGAGCATAAACCTATGCATATATACTTTTACACATAATTGCTATTACTATTTTTACCTTTTTTCTGTTTAGCTAATTAAGTGTAAGAACAATAACTTTGCTTAAAATTTTACTTTCTTTTATCCTTCTCTAATGATCTTCCTTTATCTTGACACAAATTTCTGACTTATGCACTTGTCCTTCTGCCTAAAGAACTTCTTCTAATAATTCTTACAAGGCAGTTTTATTGACAAAAAAATGTTATAAATTTTTGTTCTCTGAGAAAGTCTTTATTCCTTCTTTATTTCTGATGGATAAATTTGCAGAATACAGAGTTCTAGATGGTTTTCTCTCTCTTTAAATATTTTTGTTTTAAATATTTGACCTCATTTTCTTCTAACTTGCATGGGTTCTTAGAAGAAACCAGATATAACTTTTATCTTTGTTCCTCTATAGATGTGGTGGTTTTTAAACCGTATCTGGCTTCTTTAAGGAATTTTATATTATCTTTGATTTTCTGTAGTTGTAATATGATATGACTTGGGGTAGCTTTCATTTCTTTGTTTTTGTTTGCTTTGTTTTGCCTTTTTTTTTTTTTTTGGCATTTGCACTAACTGATGTCCTTTGAGCTTCTTGTATCTGTGGTTTGCTGCCTGACATTAATTTGGGGAGACTCTAAGTCATTGTTTTGATTTTTGTTTGTTTATTTCTCCTTTTCTTCCTGTTCTGGTATTTGTGAACTAAAGTCCTCTAAAGAAACCACATCTGTGGTAAAGATTCTGTAGACTGATTGACTATCTAGAACCTAATATTGTGGAGAAAGGAAATGTTATAAAATGGGAATCAAAATTATCTTGAGCTATCTTTAGTCCCCTTATTAAACATTTATTATTAATTTCTGTATCTGACTAATATCCATGTGACTATTTGGTAAAACTCTTGGAATGTATTACTTAGTAGACCACCAGCTTCCACCAACCCTAAAGCTAAGAATATCATAAGATAGCAACTAAAAATCTATAAAAGAGCTTTCCTTGCTTTGCTGTAACCTACCTACCTAGTATTCTGACCAATGTATTTGGTAAATGCATTGATTTATGACTTTCTTTTGTTCCATGGCTATAAAAGTTCATGTAACTTCTTTTACAGTGCAACATGTCATCCAGGGCAAATTGAATCCATGCTCCCAGGCAATGGTCATTCATATTTGACTCAGAATAAACTATCTCTTATTCTCTTCGGAGGAAGAACCATGTTTTGTGTTAACATATTTCTATCACATGTTTGTAAATCTTTGGTAGCTGACCGACAGTTCTTATATATCCTATTCCTTTTCAGTCTTTGATTGTTTGCTTACTGTTCAGTTTTAGTTTCTTTTGGAGTATCCCCCAGCTCAGATATGTTTTTCTTACCTGTACCTCATCTAGTAATAAGCCTACCAAAGGTATTCTTCATTTCTATTGTAGTGGTTTTGATCTCTAACATTTCTTTTTTTTTTTTAAAGAATTTCCCTCTTTCTCATGTTGCCCCTCTGTACTTGCATGCTACCTACTTTATATATTAGAGCCCCAACTATAATATTCTTCATTGTTGTTGTTGTTATTGTTAGATGCTGAGGAGTTGGTATCCTACTCATAGCAACCCCGCATACAAAAGGCAAAACACTATTGTCAGTGCTTTTTTGCTGTTCATAGGGTTTTCAATGGAGGATTCATTTTTGGGAGTGGGTTTCTGGGTCTGTCCCCCAAGCTTACAGTACCTGGTACTCCTAGGTGGTCTCCCATCCAAGTACTAACCAGGCCCACCCATGCTTAGCTTCAGAGATCTGACAGGATTGGATGCCACAGGCTATGGTTGCAGGCTAATATTACTCATAGTTGTTTTAAATTCCTAATTGCTAATTCCAACATTCCTGTTATATCTGAGTCTGGTGTTGATGCTTGCTATAGCTCTTTAAATGATGTTTCTTAACCTTTAGTATTCCTTGTAAGTTTTTTCTTGATAGATGGACAGTATATTCTGGTTGAAAGAAGCTGCTATAAATCAATCTTCAATCATTTGTGGTGAGGTGCAAGGGAAGGAGAAATTGTGATCCAATGCGCCTGGACCATAAGTTCCATGAGTGCCTGTCAGTCCTCGATTTCCTTCTTAGTTAGTACAGGATTTCTAGAGTGGGATTGAGTTGGCTACAATGGGTTAGAGTCAGATATTTCCTTTATATTTGCTGATGAGGATCAAAGAACACAGATTTCAGTATGGATTGCATCTCAACATCAAGAAAACAAAAATCCTTAACTGGGTCAATAAGCGACTTCATGATAAATGGAGAAGATATTGAAGTTGTCCAAGATTGTACTTTACTTGGTTCTACATTCAATACCTATGGAGGAAGCAGTCAAGAAATCAAAAGATGCATTGGGAGAAGCTGCTGCAAAATGTCTCTTGAAAGTGTTGAAAAGTAAAGATGTCACGTTGAAATGGAGGGGAACCTGACTCATGACATGGTATTTTCAATCACATCATATAGTTGTGAAAGTTGGACACTGTATAAGGGAGACAGGAGAAAAATTGATGCTTTTGAATTATAGTGTTGAAGACAAATATTGAATGTACCATAGACTGCCAAAAGAACCAACAGATCTGTCCTAGAAGAAATGCAACCAGAGGGCTCCTTGGAAGCAAGGATGGTTAGGCTGTGTCTTATGTATTTTAGACATGTTTTCAGGAGGGACCAATCCCTGGAGAAGGACAGCATGTTTAGGGGAGTAGTGGGTCAATGAAGAAAGAGAAGGCCTTCAACTAGATGGACTGACACTATAACTGCAACAATGGGGTTAAACATAAAAAAAGATCATGGCATGGCATAGTGTCAATGTTTCTTCTATTGTACACAGAGTTGCTATCAGTCAGACTTGACTTAACAGCTCCTTACAACGACAAGGTCAGTTAGGCTCAGATAAAACCCCAAGGTCATGTTAAGCTCTGGTAGTTTCTTCTGAGGGCAGGCCTTATTAAGAACTCAAAGCTCTGGCATATTTCAAGATTTTTTTTTTCCCCCTCTCTCTGCCAAAAGCATCAGAGGTTGTTCTGTGATATACACTGTGAGAACCTGGTACATCTCCTTGAGGAAATACCACAAAAGTGTGTCCTCTTCCCTATGCCTAGTTCCTGTTTGAGTTTTTTACTCTCAGACTTGTTCACACTGAGCCTCCAGCTGTCTGTAAATTACAGATCAGATTTTCTTACCCTGGAACTTATTCTCATAGATGTTTCTACTGATAGGATTTTGCTCCAGTTAAGTAATGATTCTCTGCATTTGTCTGTCTCTCCAATTTTGTGGGCAGTAGTTTGCCGTGTGACCTCACTTCTCTTATGGATCTAGGAAGAGTTGGTGATTTTTTTCAGTCTTTTCAGCTTTTTACTTGTTAAAATAGAGTGTCATCTTCCAATATCCTTACATACTGCACCAGAAACTAGAAATTGGTTATTAACTTTTTTGTTTTCTTTCCTGACAAATTCTTAGTTGTCAGTGGTTATATTCCTTTACTACATACCATTCTTGTTCAGCAAGTCCCTACTTTAGCTATAAGCCTGGGCAGATTCTTGTAACTTTTTTCACCCATTACTCCTCAAGCCTAAATGAAATAGAAACTTACAGTAGTTGCTAGTTCCAATGCATTCCCTCAAATTTTCCTGAGTTCCCTGAATTCAGACAATAACTTTCTAAGTAGTACATTCAGTAAAGTCTTTTCAAGTGATGTGTTTTTCTAGTTTGTTATCTGTTTCTTGCTAAAACTCTGTCCCCCACATTGGTGTTATTCTAGTCTTTTACTCAAGTCTATCCCTCTCTTCTGAGATTTAGATTAATAAAACTACTGTGTTTACTGATAGGCTGACTTGTATTTCCTGGAGATATATAAAGACTAATATGGCCAACAATAAACACATTAGTGTCTCCTCTTTCTTTATATTTCCTTTTCTAGCAAGTGTCATTGGCACTTGAAAAATTCTGTATTTTGAACCCCAAACTTGGATTCACTTTTCACTCCACTCTTACTTTCAGTTCCCTCATCTAATCAAACACTAAGTGCTATGGATTCAGCTCTAAATATTTTTAAAACTCATCCAGTTTCCCTGTTCTCACTCCCTCTATGCTAGATTAGATCTCGTTCAACTCTTGTGTAGTGGTTTCCACCACAATGTATTTTCCATAGAAAAGCTTTTAAAATACTTATTCCATTATGTGAAAACTCTATTTAAGATCCTTTAACTGTATTTTCATTGCCTTAGGATAAAATCTTGTCTCCTTAC
The DNA here is from genome assembly GCA_007922755.1 of Pedetes capensis. Classification (NCBI taxonomy): domain Eukaryota; kingdom Metazoa; phylum Chordata; class Mammalia; order Rodentia; family Pedetidae; genus Pedetes; species Pedetes capensis. The sequence goes on along the minus strand of VMDO01030544.1, from coordinate 13,051 downwards.
CTTGGTTGGATGCTCACCGCCACTACCTGATCCATGCTCCAGCATAATATTTAGAATACTTTAATTTTTTTTTCAAATGACAACCTACTTACATTAGACTAAAAGTTCATAAGTCAAGTGTTATGGGTTGAAATTTTGCCTTCTAAAATCTAATTTCCAAGGTCTTAGAATATGACTATTTAGAAATCAGTTGCTAGAGATTTAGGTCATTACAAATGTAATTAGTTAAGATAAGGTCATTCTGGAGTAGCCTAATCTGTTATGACTGGTGTCCTTATAAAAAAGAGAAACCTCAACAAAAACACAGACATGCCTAGAGGGTCTTAACACAGTATGAAGAGACACAGTGAAAAGGCAGCTACTATAAGCCAAGGAGGGGCTGGGATTTAGTTCAATTGGTAGAGTGCCGCTCTGCCTTCTCTGAGGTCCTGAGTTCAATTCCCAGCACCACAGAAATGGGAGAAGGATGTAGCAATCCACTCCCAAGGCAATCCCAAAACCATCAGCCATTGAAAACCCTATGAGAGTCGCTATGAGTCAGACAGTCAGATATGAGTTGATGGCACCTAACAACAACAGCATAAGCCAAGAGGACAGACTTGAAACAGTTTTTCCCCCCACAGCCCTCAGAAGAAACCAGTCCTGGTAACATCTTGAACTTAGTCTTCTAGGCTTCAGAGCTATGAGACTAAAAATTTGTGTTGTTTAAGCCACCCAATTTGGGATACTATACTATAATACAGCAGGTAATATATCTCTCTTAATTATTGTGGTATCCCAGGTTTCCAGCAGTGTCTTAAACATATATAGTAAATGCCCTATAAATACCCATTGAATAATTGAATGAATTCCTATAATTATCATGAAGCAAAATTACATACTGGGCAAATAGGTTTAACAAATTCAATGGGTCATAATTGTTGAAATATCAAGGATTTCTCTTTAAAATCTGACCCTACCACTGAAAATTAGATAATGTTTTAATCAAGTCCCATCACATTCAATATGAATTAATCAAGAAGGAAAATATAGAAAATATTCTATCTGGGAAAAACTAAATACTAAGGGTCATTATCCAGAATAATAACTTATTTTGGAAATACTATATCAGCTTTACCTTATCTCCATTCATGAACCCTTCACATTTTACTTATGTGAATATTAGAGAGCTTTTATTGTCAAGAGATGCATAAGCACAGAAAGTAGAGGAGTTTGAGTGGGTTTTCTGTCATTTTTACTTATAATATCAGAGGCACCAGGCAAAGGAGGTGGTTTAATGCTACGTTTTGAGTTTATCTCTTCATAAATCAACCAGAGAGTTTCAACTCCCCCTACAGACTACTTATAGGTTGAAGTTGGTAAACCCTCTTAAAATTTCATGGAGCAGAATCAAATTTATTGGTTCCTTCAGCTTTCCTCAGTGTTCCTGAGGTTGAGGTGGTTCAGCTGAGATAGGGCATGTGGATTTCTTAAGGAATAGCAAATTTTGTAAATTTGTGTATATTCTAAAAAGTATTTCTCTTAACTCAGTATCATAAATATATTGGAACCAAAAACTCTTCTACATTTGGGATGACATAGGTTAATATTTTGGAAATGAACTAGTTTTCTTAAATAAAGGTAGTCAAGATAATGAAGTGATGAATATAATTTGAGATAAAATATGTTCTAAGTGGCCATGTCTCAAAAAATCAGCAGTCCAATAAATCATATTAGTGCTGACTTTGTACCTGGTGAGATAAATGATTTCTTCCAATTCTGATGCTTTAGGTGTAAAGTCACATATATAGAATTTATATGCCTTAAGACATGTCATAAAAGTACTGAGATTACTTGAATTAGCTAATTGAATAGCATCTGTTTCTTAATGATTGCTATTCTCCACATTAACATTAGGAATCAAGCCTATAAATGCATTCAATATTTATCATACCATATTAATTAAACTGTATAACCCAGTCAAATCCTCCAGGAAGAGAAGCTTAGTGATCCAAACCTTAAGCTTTCATTAAATAGTAAATCTGTTCCACACCATACAGGCAGCTCCCAGAAAAGTCCTCATATGTGGTATATTCTTGGCCTGTATCTTGAACCTTATGGCCTCATTGAACTTGAATTCTATTTCCTAATGTTATTGGAATCATCATTTTCTTGAATACTCAAGCCCTAGATCTGAAGACTAACAATGCCCTTCTGCCATCAAACTTAGCTTCTACTTCAAGCTATGTCTAACAATTGTGCCCTCATGTTGTGCTTCCCTTTACATGAAGCTGCTCAGAACCTCATATTTTGCCATGCAATGAAGTCAGATCTTTCTACAGTACTAGGAATGGGAAGCTGAATAATTATGAAAGATGTAAATTTTGTCTCTGTTATGAGTTGAAGAGTCCATATCCTTGGTCTCTAAGAATCCTGGCTCATCAACTCTTAGAGATATATTAATGCCATAATGAAAGTGTTCCAGGGGCCTCTCCTACCTAAGTCAGGCGTCCACATATTGATAAGCTTATAGATCTCACAGAATACTTTCTTCATCATTGAGCTATTATGTAATATTCTCCCTGTGTATCCATCACTGTAGCTATTAAACACAAATTTGGAGATAATAGTCCTGGAATATATTCTATAGTTCAGCCCTTGCTTGAGCCATCAGAAATTGAGTTCTCTGTCACTTATACATGAAAGATTCCTAGCATCTAATTCAGTTTTTTATCTCAGAGAACCACTTATTCTATTTTGATATTTTAAAAGACAGAACAAAAGAACAAAAGAAAATATAGGAAAAGAACAAAAAAATGAATCTGGCTAACATTGCTTCTGTTTTCTGAAACACGAAGGCCAGCCTAATAGACTTCATGGCATTGTCATGGTGAATATCTTCAGCAACTCCCTGTTAAAGCAGTTGTTCTAGTGGCTTGTCCAGGTATTTAAGAGGCAGTCCTCAGACAGGTGAGTCTGATCAGCATGAAATAAATTGATTATTTTTAAAGATATTCACATAGTCTCAATTCTGAATATTTGGTGCTTTTAGAATATATGCAAAGAGTTGTTCTTGAAGTTTTTTGTTTGTTTTTGTATTTTGACAGTCTTGATGTGTATCCCAGCCTGGCCTAGAACTCACTATGTAGCCCAGGCTGGCCTTGAATTCTATCCTTCTGCTTCCACTTCCCAAGCACTGAGATTACAGTCATGTGCCACCATTCCAGGCTGTTCTTGACTTTTGATATGAATAGAAAATAGGAGAGTCTTTAAGACTTAAATGTCAACGAATAAATTTGGAATATATAAAGAGGTTCATTTCCCTTTTTCTTTTTCCTTTTCTTTTCTGTTAGAGATAGGATCTTGTTAAGTTGTATAGGCTGCTTTTGCCTCAAACTCACAAACCTCCTGCCTCAGCTTTCCAAGTAACTGAGATCACATGCATCAACCACCATGCTAGACTCATTTCATTTTTTAAAGAAACACTTGTATTTTATTAATCTTTCTAGAAAAATATATCTCTAAAATAAAGCAAAAGATTATTAATAATCATGATATTTAGAAAGATTTGAAAGAGAAGGGAAACATTTTTTCTCTTTTCTTTTTCATTTTTTTCTTTTTCTTTTTCTTTTCCTTTTTTTTTCTTTTTATTAATACTAAGTGGCTGACCCAGGGCCTCTTGAATATTTTGTAAACCTTCTACCCCTTTTTATAAAATTTTTATCTTGAGACAAGGTGTCACTAAGTTGCACAGGCTACCTCTAGCCTCAAACTCGGGATCCCTCTGCCCCCACCTCCCAAGTCTCTGGGATGACAGGTGTGTACCACCACTCCTGGCCAGTAAATATTTTCTAGTAAAGTGAAATTTCCAAAATGCAGGTAAACTTGATCTAGCAAAAACAGTATAAATTCAGCCTTTTTTTTTTTTTAAGCAGTACTGAGGGGTTGAAACCAAGGCCTTAGGTATGCTAGGCAAGTGCTCTACCACCAAGCTGCATCCCTCAATCCCATTTTTTATTTTAAGACATTGTCTAGCTAATTTGTGCATGCTGCCTCAGGCCTCCAGGTTATGATCCTCCTGCCTCAGCCTACTGAGTAGCTGGGATTACAAGTGTGTGCCATGGAGCCATGCTAAATTCAAGCATTTTGTAAGGAAGTAAATATAATTATGTGTTTTTCCTTGCATACAATGTCAAAGAATGGCTGACAAAATACACCAGAATGGGAGCTCCCCTTTAGGAAAAGAAGGATCATGTCTGTCCATGGTTTTTTTAGATTAGCCCTGGAAAAAATTACATAAAAATGCATGAGCAAAAAGTAAGCTATATAAACACAACTTGGTATAATACCAAATCCTAAACATCTGCTTATGGTTTAGTCAATATTCATATTAATTTTAAGGGGAAAAAAGCATAATAAAGAAGGAATTTTCTCTCTTCCACATCGACTTTCAAAATAAAGTCAGCATGAACGCTGCAGGGAAACTTGGGAATTAGAACCCTTTTTCAATTAGCAAAAGAAAATCAAGGAGAATTTCCAATAGTGACTCAATTAATCCAAGTACAGTGGGGAATACATCCTAGTAGGTAGAGTAAGAAATGGTGGAGGATGCCTAAAATGCACTTCCAAAGTGATACCTTCAAAACTGAGTGGCCAAAGTCAATTCCACTTGCCTACGTGGACTTTAGATTTCCCCATTGTAAAAGTAAATAAATGACATTTAATTTAGTCCAATCATAGTGCAATGTGTATTGAATACATACATGCTCTACTAACAGAATTCATAGAGCCAAGCAAAGAAAGAGCCTGGGGACTGACACAGTTATTAATTGCTAGTTATGTCCTATATTAAGTTTGTACTCCTCGGGTCTTCTTCAATGTCAAGAATATTTTCACATGTGTCTTCATTCTCAGATATTTCTATTTTTCTGGATGGGGAGATATTCTATCAGCATAGCCGAGACAGCTTTGATAGAATCAATTTCAATTTTAAATCTCTCTCTGGAGGCACTCACATCTTGTATGTTCACCTAGGCTGATTCCGACAAGGTCTCCTGAGTAACTATCCTTGGGCCATATGCATGCATTTTGCTTCTAGATGAGATTCTACTGAGTTAATAGTTGGTTTAAATTGTTTAAAGAAAAATGTTCCTGACTGGCAAAACTCCAAATAACAACTATATTATCATTTGTGAGGCAGAAAGGGGAGTGCTATCATCTCTCACAGGCCAAAGCCAGCCCTGACAAAGCACAGGGTGATGCTCTCATCTCAGAGGACAGTCAGCAGAACCCCCTAGCTCTGTCCCAGTGGAATATGATAGCAGAGCTCCAGGGTAGATACAGCTCATAATCACAGTGGATTTCTCTTGCTTCCCCTTGACGGATAACTCAATGCTTTTCCTTTTATTTTTTCAATCAAAATGCAGATTAAATTTCATAATAGATAACAAGGTACTTTGAAAGTGCAAACTGATTCTAAAACCCGCTGAGTAATATTATTAGTTTATGTTTATTACAATGTACAAAAGGATCATGCTGCCTGTCTGGCTTTGACTCTATGCACATGCTCTTTCCTCTTTACACATGCCTGAGAGGAAAAAGAAAAGAAAAAGAAAAAAAAAGCCATACAAGGTCCCAAGGTCAAAATAATAATATCTAGGTCCAGGTGGCTAAACATTTTTAAATAAACTGGTCCCCAAGGTCAGAACTTCCCTGTCTGTCAATTGCAAAAAATAATACAGCTTTTCAAATATCCTCTGCCATGCTTCTCACCAAGGCTCTCCTGACCTTTAAAACCCCCAGCCTTACCCAGCTCAGTGCAGCAGTAGCCACCTCTCTCCTCTGGTGCTGCTGCCCAGGCAGCTTCTTTTCCCACGCCCTCCTCCCTCTTTACTTGCTCCAAATAAAACTTGTTCCTCTATAGGTCAGGGTGCCCTCTCTTACGTCTGTGGACCCTTGCTCCACAAGATTTTCCTATCAATGCCTTTCTCCCCTTTCACTTGGATAAAACCCAATCCATAAGGATAAAAATCCTTCCTAGGAAAACTTGCCACCAACCCAGGTGTGCTGAGTCTCCATCTATGAGCTTTCAGGACCTCCCGTGACTCCTATTTCTTGGCACTTCTCACACTATAGTATAATATTTAATTCACTTCCTCTCTTGGCCCTTGACTGTGACCACTCTGAAAGTAGAGAAGAGAGGGCATTACCTTGGCGTTTCCACGGTCTTTAAGCACAATGCCTAGTACAAAAGTACACTAAATTAAGCATGTTTTGTGAATTGATGTAGCTAGTGTTGCCCTGCAATAAATGATTCCAGTAAACAACATAATTTATATTTACGTATTTTATGTAATTACTTCAGTCCTTTTTGCACACACACTCACATGTAGATAATGGATTATCTCTAAACTCTTGCTTTTGCTAGGTTGACCCCCGGCTCAGCTGTACTTTCTTGTAGCCATAATTTGTTCACATTTTTCTTCTTTATTAGACCACAGGCTCTCTGAAAAAAAAAAAAAAGGATGGTCCTTCACTTCCTGGACCTGGCATGCACAATGATAGATACCTTTTGAATAAATAAACAATCAGTATGAAAAGTTGACTGATGATGTCCATGCTCATGGCTAGGCAGAGGGCATAGGTACTGTGGATTGATTCAGTAGCTACACAATTAATCAAATACAGGTGATAACTGGAGTCACAAAGTAAGGCTGGAGTTGGGATATGGAGACCTTAGGAAACTAGGAACAAAATCTTTCCACAAACTAAAGAACACTAGCCACTACTGTTGTTAGGTGGCATCAATCAGAATCCAACTCATAGCAACCCCGTGTACAACAGGCGAAACACTATTGTTAGTGCTTCTCCACTATTGATAGTGTTTTCAATGGCTGATTGGTTTGGTGGTTTGTTTGTTTTTTAGTGGGACGGAGAGGGGTAAGTTGCTGGGCCCTTCTCCCAGCTTACAGTACCTGGTGTTTCCAGGTGGTCTCCCATCTGAGTACTAACCAGGCCCAGCTCTACTTTGCTTCCGAGATCTGATGGGATAGGATACCACAGTGGTATGGCTGCAGGCCTAGCCCAGTTAGGCTTTAAAAATTAATTCCTATAGAAAGATGTGGCCATAAAAATAGAGGATGTGACCCTACAGTGGGATAACACTGGTTACTGATAAAAGATATTTGTTATTCAGATAAGAATCAGAAAAACAATCTTGAGATAGGGAATGGAGGAGAGCCTGTCTAAAGCACAAATCTGAAACAGGCAGTTTTCTAAGGAAAAGGACAAATTACTTGGACATAGAACAAGGACAAAATATGGGAACATGATCAGTTCCACTCATGGGCAGCTTCCTTAGAATCAGGCAGAAATAAAAGTGGAAAAATCTCTTCCACCAAACAGGTGTGTTCATTTCCAAGCAGCTTGGCTGCTTCCTCAATCCTGGCCTGCTGCCTATTAGAATAGAGAATCATTTCAAGGACCACATAGCTTATGATCACCCATCCCAGATGCTTTGACAATTCTGGCATGCCTTTCCACTTCATGAAAGCACCCAGACATCAGAGTGTCTGCATTGCATCAACTGGTACCCAGACCCCTTTATCCTCATGCCTATGTGTTCTTAGGATACACAAGCACTTGGAAAACCCTATAGGGGGATTACTAGCCAAGGTACCATATAATGCAGCCAATCACGATTACCTACAGAGCCCTACTAACACCAGTACATGTTTTGTTGAGAAAAATTACAAAGCTACTCAGCTGTGAAAGTCATTTCCTACTCAATTGTTGCCAGACCTAAACTGCAGTTATGTGGACCCAAGCTGGCAGTAACACACACACAGATCATTCAGTTAAAGCTCAAAACCCACATGATTTAGCATTGAATTCCAGCAAATAATTAAAAAGGGTTTTTTTTTCTTTCTTTCTTTTCCTTCTTCCAGTTGGCTGACAGGTGTAACAAGCCAACTGGGTCTGCAATCAGTTCCATCACTGAGAGTACATAGAGGAGCAAAAGGCAAAGAGAATCTGTGTGTGTGTGTGTGTGTGTGTGTGTGTGTGTGTGTGTGTGTGTGTGTGTGTGTGTGTGTGTGTTTCTGGTCAACAGAACATTCCCAGGGGACATCTGCAGAGGTGTAAAACATTTTTCAGAATTACTACATGATATTCCCTTTCATCAAAGGTGCTTATGGTGACTGAAGCATATTAATTAAGTTTCCATTCCAACCTGTGGGATTGGGACTATAAAGTAGCATTAAATCAGGCTTATAGAAGATAACACAGAGCCTGTTATCCACACTAGTACTAATCTAATCACTCATGCATAGGACCCAGCATCACAACACTATTTTCTCTGCAATTTGAATAGCAAGAAAAATGTCAGGCTAAGCCTCTGTCCATTCACCTGACTGCTGCTTAGAATTTGAGGGACACTATAAAGCTTTGGGGGGAGGGGAAACTTGGAAATGAAATGGAAAAATAAGAGTATGAATATTGGGAAGGAGAGGTATAGAGGCAATCACTCAACTCCTTTCCTACCACTGCTTTTTGGCAGTGATGATGACCACTGAGCTTTGCAAGTATGGTCATAAGTCATCCTGAAAGGATACGTTAACTAATATAACCCATACTTAATCAGTAGTTAAGAAAACTACAAGATTGCAGGAAGTCACAATCATTTGATTGTCAGCCTTTTTCCTGGTTTCATGATCACCCCTAAGTGGATGATTCCCTTGTCTCTGCCTCAATTTCATTATGGCATTCTCAATAGTTTTTTATGGGCATTCCTGTTGAGATACTTCCTGACGTTTCTCATGGATTTGGGGGATGTTTGACAGGATAGCTTCTCCTCCTCCTCCTGAGTACCCTGGTCTTCTTTGAGCAGCCCTGCCCCCAATGTGCATACCTTTTACATTCTTCAGGACCTTGCATCCTACAGCACTGCCCTTCTGCCAGGACATCTCATTACATTTGCTCCTAGTTCCTGCAGGCCCTGCATGGCCTCTTTCAGGGATCAACTCCTCATCTAATAAGAAGAAATTGTCCCTTCCTGGCTGAGGAACAGAGTGAGAAATCATGCTAAAGTCTCTTTTCTTATTGACTATGTCCCAGATTGTTTAACCAACATAGACTCTTTTCTCTTTTTGTGACATTGTGTCTTTTTTACATCTCCAGCTACTTGGGTTTCCAAGTTACATTTCTGACTGCTCACAGCATAGATTCTGGTGCCAGATGGCCTGGGTTGAACCTGGCTATAACCCTAGCAAGATCCACTGAGTAAGACATGTAATCACTCTATGCCTCAGTTTTCCCATCTGCCTAGCATAGTCAATAAACTATATGTACTTCAGAGAGTTAGTATGAGAATTAAACTTCTGGGATTTCTACACTCCTCACAATCCTTCTGTTATAGACTCACATGCATGGTTCCTGACAATATCTGGATTTGCTTTTAAGTATTTTCAATTCTCATTGCCTACTATAAACCTACAGGGCTGGGATTTAGCACAGTTGGTAGGGTGCTACGCTGCAGTCTCTGAGGTTCCGAGGTTGATTCCCAGCACCACAAAAATGGGAGAAGGGCCTGGCAATCCACTCCCAAGGCAATCTAGAAATAATCAGCCATTGAAAACCCTAGGAAGGTTGCTATGAGTCAGATATCAACTTGACAGCACCTAACAACGACAACTATAAACCTAGGTCTAGAGAATTAGTAATATGTCCATGGAACAAGGGTCCCCAAACCCCAGGTCATGCACCAGAACTGGTATGAATGGCAGGGGTGAGCAAGCCAAGCTTCATCTGTATTTGCACAATAAATATAATGTACTTGAATCATTCCCAAACCGCCACTCCTTGCCCTGTCCATGAAATTATTGTCATCTACAAAACCTGCACCTAGTGCCAAAAAGATTGGGGACCACTCTCTTAGGGGATGCTAAGGAGAAATGGATGACCAAGGGAAGTTATTTCTTCAAATCAAAGATTCTTCTACCCACATTTAATCATGACAGATTAGGAACTCAAACCAGCATATCTATTTTTACTATCCCTCTGTGCTTGGGGCACAGAAAGCAAAAAAAGCAGAGCTAGCCCTTGGGGAACTTGCAATTCGATTTTTTCAATTAAGTATGATAGCATATGTTACATTTAAAGATCATAAAAGATTAGACCATTCAAAAAATTCATATAAGACAATATCAATGTTATGAGTTCAAAGAGGGAAGAGCTACTGTGAGCTGGAATAGTTCAGGAAGTCCCATGGCCTTTGGCAAGTTCAACAGGAAGAAAGGGAAGGTGGCAAACACTCCCATCTGGACTAATAGGGCAGATAAGCATAGCATCAAAATTCTTACAAAATCTTTGACTAATTAATGTTTTACAGAGCCAGGGTTTGGCTCACTTGGTAGAGTGTCACTGTGCACTCTTTGTGGCCCTGGGTTCAATCTCTAGCACCTCAAAAATGGGAGAAGGATGTGGCTATCCACTCTTGCAATCCATAAACAATCAACCATCAAAAACTCTATGAATAGCAGAGAAACACCAATATAGTGCTGGGTATAGCAGTGTCTGGGGGCGTTTCCTTCTGTTGTACATAGGGTCACTATGATTTGAACCTGACTCAATAGCACCTAAGAACAACAGAGTTTTTCTAGAAAGTTTATCACCCATGCAAACTCTAAATTTAAAGTTGAAGAAATGGAATACAGACACACACACCCATTTTTTGTTCTTGCTGATAGATTCATCACATATATCAAAACACAAATTGTATTGTTGTTAGGTGCTGATGAGTAGGGTCCCACTCACAGTGACCCTCGCAAGACAAATTAATCTTCTAAAATTCAAAAGCTCACTTAACAATCAGAGACAGATCCACCTTCATGGGCCTCATAAAGTAGAACTTTTTGTGTTTTTCTAACTAGCTATGCTTTGGAGAGTCTTATAATTTGGCATTGCCAAGTTGTATCTCTGTAGCATTTCTGCTTTCAGAGTTTTCCTACCCTTTCTAGATTTAGTATTAAATCCTGCTTCTTTAATGTTTGTATTCCACAAGCTAATTTTATTTAAACACCTGTAAACTCTCTTGTAAGCTGCAGTAAAAACATTAATCAATTTGGTCTCTAATTGAATCCGTCTCGGTGGCTTTCCAGTATGCAGCTCCATTTTCCTTTTTAAGACCCATCCCATCCCTCACCCCGTTTCCTACTCCACACTCTGTCATAGGTTGTTATTTTTCAACAATTATTACGTAAAAACCTCTCAACTTGTGTTTGCTCCATATACTCATATATTTTAAAGAATAAAAGTTATTTGGGAATTACCTTGTAAGATTGAAGAAAGAAGGAAAACTAGGGAAAATGTTTCATTGTTGTTTAAAGAGACTGGAGTCTTAACCCCTACTGGTGTATTCCAACATAAAAGAATGTACAATTTGTGAATACCATCACACATTATTTTGTAAAATAATGCCCTGGAACAAATATGTGCATATATTGTTGAATTATTTGTTCCTTTCTTCCCTCTTTCTACTTTCTCTTCCTTTCCCCTGTTCCTTTGGACAGAAACTCTCTAAGCCCGGAGCCTGCATTGGAAAGAGACATTCATTATTTATTTCAGTGATTTATAGAGTACCTCATCTGGCAACTAGTCATTGAATTTTAAAATTAAGCATACATTACATAAGTTAGTCACAATGTGTAGCACTATACAAACTGCTTCTGCTTCCACTGGGCATAGATCAATGTGGCAAACTACTGGATAAATGGGAAAAAACCCCAGCTAGACAGAAGCTAAACCAAATAAATCTGTTTTGCATTGGGACACCATGAAGGCAGGTTTCAATCACAATTGTGGGGATGATTTTGTTTTGTTTTGTTACAAGTTCTAGGACCCCTTTTTAAGTTGTTGTGGCTGTATAATACCTTGTTGTAGTTGTTCGGTGCTGTCAAGTTGAGTCCAACTCATAGCAAACCTATATACAACAAAATGAAACACTCCCCAATATTATGCCATGCCTGACACTATGTCAGTCCTTCTAATACCTCAGGATAATTTAAATACTGGTACATTTTTTTAAACCTTTGGGAATTAGTGATCACATAGTTTCTACCATATATGAGAGAAGAGCCCTGTTTGATTAGTTCATTGCAGGAACAGAAAGCAAACTTTCCAAAAGAATACATGTAGAGTTTGAGTGGGCATGAAATTTGTTAAAGTCTGGAAACACTCAGATATATTCCTTAAATGACAAAATGCTTACATTGTCTTTCAGGAAAAACTTCCAGAATCTACCCACAGATGGTTATAACTGTCTTTTCAACAATGGACATGTGCAGAAGCAAAGTTATCAGGTCAATGACTTTCTGATGTAACAAGTTCAATATGTCCTTTACAAAATATTATTGTTGTTGTTGATAGGTGCCCTCGAGTTGAGTCCGACTCATAGCGACCCTACATACAGCAGATCCAAACACTTGCCGATTCTGTGCCAGGCAAACCATCTTATTTATGTTTAAGCCCATTGTTGCAGACACTGTGTCAATCCATCTGGTGGAGGGTTTTCCTCTTTTGCGTTGACCTGCCACTCTCCCAAACATGATGTCCTTCTCCAGGGATTGACCTCTCCTGACTATGTGTCCGAAATATGTAAGATGCAGTTTGGCCATTCTTGCTTCCATAGAGCACTCTGGTTGCATTTCTTCTAGGACAGATCTGTTGGTTCTTTTGGCAGTCCATGGTATATTCAATAGACGTCTCCAGCACCACAATTCAAAAGCATCAATTCTTTTTCTGTCTCTCTTGTTCAATGTCCAGCTTTCGCAACCATATGATGCGACTGAAAATACCATGGCATGAGTCAGACGCACATTCGTCTTCAATGTGACATCTTTGCTTTTCAATACTCTAAAGAGATCTTTTGCCACAGCTTTTCTAGAGCAATGCGTCTTTTTGATTTCTTGACTGCTGTTTCCGTGGGTGTTGATTATAGAGCCAAGCAAAGCAAAAGCTTAGACAACCTCAATCTTTTCTCCATTGATTGTGAAGTTGCGTGCTGACCCAGTCCTAA
>VMDO01030543.1:0-21176 GCA_007922755.1 Pedetes capensis | reverse complement strand
TATGAATCTCTATCACTTGTAACTCTGAGGCATGATGAATCACTGTTCCCTTAAACTGTAACATCAAGGGGATGATGATTTAATCAGATACATAGAAAATATTGGAACTGAATTGTTGCTAAGGATTGCCTTGGCGCTAAAGCAGGATTCAACCCAGCAAATGCATTTCGAGAGCATGCCCACCTGTGCCATCTCCACTGTCCTCTACAACTATCTCTGGAATATAGAGGTGGCCTAGCTGGTGGCTAAATGCATAGGAGCTAATGTTAGGCCTCCTTAACCATGTCGTCCTCTTCTGCCGCTGGCTAACCTCAGTTTCCTCATATGGTAATGAGGATAAAAGAAGTACCCCATCACGGACCTCTGGCACTGGACAAATACCAGAACAGTGAGGTTCTTAGCACTTGTTCTGAATCTTAGTGAGAAATCATAAATGCTCATTGCAATTTCTGTTATATTGTGACAATGTTTCTCTAGAAGACCTTTCTCTTTAATAATAGAAGCCCGAGAGGGGTCTCCACTTCATAGCCAAAAGCAGCCCATTATTATGTTTACCTCCATTTACTTTTGCTTTGGCAAGACTTAGTGGGGTTTGGTACAAAAATCAAATTATTCTTTGTTCCACTAGAGTGATTCACACCCCCTTTATGCCCAGGGAACCTGAAGTATGTACACCACAGGAATGTAATGCCCTTTTAATTAAATATTGTATAATCTGTGGAAATCTTAAAAGAAATCCAGGAAACCATGTGAAACTCACAAGGAGAAACAATAAACAAACCAATTACAGGCTGATTAAATTATCCCTGTGACGCTTATTTTGCAGGGGATGGATAAATATTCTACCATCTGCCATACCTTCAAATTAAGTAATTTGGCCAATTTTCTTACCCAGCTGCACAATCAGGCAAGGGCTATAAACTAAGGCATTTTCTGCGGCTTTCAGTACAAGTTGAGTGCTGGGAATATTGGCTATGTAATTATGTACCTGTGAAACTGCTTGTCACCTTCAAATGCTTTAACTTTTTACTGAGACCCACTTTAAATTTTTGTCCTTGAATAGCAATCTGGGGTTGTTTTTTAGATTCACACCTGGTAACTGCTGCCAGGAACCTTCCCAAGCTCCGCATTTCCAGCAGGTCTTTATACAAGGCAGAATTCTAACATCATTACCTTAGTATACCCTAAACAACCACTGACCAACCAAGTGTTGATTATCAAAGTGCATGAATAAGAGATAATTATTTTTCAGGACAAAGCAGCCACCCTCTACCACCAACCTCTTTCATCAGCCTCTTTAGCAGAGACCATATGGACTTCAATTGTCCCTAAATCTCTCATATAATCTGTTTTGATATTTGGCAGATAGAGAACATGAAATATTAGAAAATACAGATGTGTCTTGATGAAAATTAATGATCAAAACTTGAGTCATACCAAATGTCAAAGAAAACATTTACTCAACAGTTAACTGGGGAATTGCAACACAAATTGCCACCATGAGTTTTTCTGTTTTGTTTTGGTTTTGTTTTTTTTGCTGCAAAATGGGCAGGGCCTTGGAAGTGTTACATATGTGAGCAGCATGCCCTCTAAATTGTTCTGTTACTGCTAACATAACCAGAATATGAATCTCACAGCTCAATTATCTTACAGGAATGGTGACTAACTTATTTATGTAATTAGTTTGGCATGAGATAAATCACTATAAATGATTTTAAGTGAGTAGAAACATGTTTTCCATAAATTAATCTGAGATCATTCAAAGGCAGAAACTTTCCCTTGAAAATAGAAAAAGAAATGAACATAGCCAATGTCTGTGTGCCTGGGTGTATGTGTATGCCGTATGTTACATAGACATAAACTTTATGGATTATTGAAATAAAGTAATTCAATCTGTTGTACACTGAGAGATTAAGAGGGAAAAGGCCCCTACTTTTGCAATGACCTATATTTTCTTTTCCAACACTCTTTTTTGTCTAAAAAAAAAAAAACCTGGCTTATTGCATATATAGCTGTGCATAGGAACACACACAAACATGTATGCGAAGTTGGTAGTGGATGATCATAACGAAAATTTATTGAGGACTCATTGTTTGGTAGGCCTATGTTCATTGTCTCACTTGATCTTCATAATAGCTGTACGAGGCGTATACTCTTTTCCATATTTATTTTACAGTCAATAAAAGAGGAGGCACCTTTCTGAAACAGGAGGCTCTTTCAGTCATCAGCTCACCTCATTAACACAGAATTTCATAGGGTGTTCCTTATCTGTTTTGTTCTCACAGGCCACCATAATCTCCTTTGAATAGCTGATGAGGGATCACCCAGTTCCTGTGGCTTTGTATTTAAACAGAGTCTTAGCCAGGCATGGTGGCACAAGACTTTAATCCCAGTAACTAGGGAGGTGGAGACAAGAGGATCCTAAATCCGAGGTCAGAGGCAGCCTGTGTAACTTAACAAGACCCTGAGACCTTGTCTCAAAATATAAAGTAAAAAATGGTCTAAGGGGATGGCTCAGTGGTTGAGCTCTTGCAAAAAGCATGTGTGAGGCCCAGGGTTCAATTCCTCAGTACAAAAAAAAAAAATTAACAGATTTTTGAGAATGCCTAGATTGCATACTCTGTTGAGAGCTAAGCTTACAAATAGCAGTTCCTAAAGATACAAAGGTATTGTATATCAGTTGACTCTCCTTTCCTCTACAAATCTGCTTGTGCCTCTCACACTCTGTGTCTAAGAGGAGAGCCTGCCCCTTGTCTATTCTCAACCCCCCCTTAGCCTCCCATGTCATCTTGAGGGAGCATCCACTTCTTCAGAGATCTTAAAGCCATCTGGTTTTCAACTTCTTACATTAGAATATTTGTCACTAATTTCTGCTTATATTTTTGTTTTCCTGTAACTTATTTTGAAAAAGGCTGGTTGCTACCTTTCATAGGTAATGTGAATGCTCATATGATCTTGGAGATTTCGGTCTTTCTCTAGCCTAAATTCTTCCCACCTGTTCTCTCTTTGGTGGTATATTCTGTCTGATGGCCACACTCCTCTGTGTAAACATCTCTTATAAGGAGACTCCTTTCCTGTTTAGACCTTAAACTCAGAACATCACTCAGCACAAATTTGTGCCCTTGAGGAACATCTTTTTAAATTATTTATTTGTGTATCTTTGAGGTATTGGGGGTTGAACTAATGGTCTTGCACATTCCAGGCAAGTATTCTGCCTTTAGCATGCATCCCCAGCCCATTTTTTATTTTTTTATCTTGAGATAGTGTCTTGCTAAATTATGCAGGCTGCCTCTGGCCTGGCTCAGCTTCCTGAGTAGCTGGGATTGCAGGCATGTGCCAACACACCTGGCTTTGGAGAATGTTATTAACATGTCCCAGCAGTGGTCAAGGCTATTACTGTTAAACCACTTTGTACCCAAGTACTAGGTGGACAGAGTTCTATCCTTGATTCCCTGTTGCAATCCTACAGTTGAAAAAAATTACAGATCAGAGAGCTGGGTCTTTGAGGTACTGTAGCACTAATACTGTAGGTCTACACTGAGGTGTATGAACTCTGTGTGGTACTCTACATTTTGTTAGATCCACGTAAGATCTGAATGCCTTGAATACCATTAAGAATGGCCTGGGCCATTCAGTGTATTCCCTCAACAGTTCCAAATTTGTGTGCTGTTGCATCATAGAGAACTGGAAGAAAAACTTGAATCCTATAGTATGATTTTAGAATAAACAATCCATTTTTTAAAGAAGAGCCTATCCTTTAATTTTTAGAATTCAAGAAGTTGTTTTAAAAATCATCTATTGAAAAAAATCTATGGAAAGGGAAAAGTTTAGATGTGTCAGTTATAGTAATTTTTTCCCTTTCTTTGAAGTTCAAGTTCCTTTATGTGTGAAGGTGCTGTTTTGTGGCATTGCTGGGCTTTTAGTCATAGTCAGATTAAATAATACAAATGCTTTGGTTTTGTACAGTCCCTTTCATCTGATTCTTTGCAAACTTTGAGCACTCTCTTACTAATCTTCACATTGTTTTGCTGAGGTATATTTACTGTTTTCTTCCTTAGACAGGTATTTCATAGACAATGTAATTCAACTGACAATATTTCACTATCATGAAAGGAGAATCCTAGTTATTTGACCATTTTCTGGCATATCAAATTTTACTCTTCTTTTCACTCTTTGAGTTATTCCTATATCCTATATCCTTCTTTTCAATTATTCCTAAAGCACTTTATCATCAATTTTTACTTTTATTTTATTTAACTTATTTTCTTTCTGACTATTTATGTCACTAACCAGAATTACACAGCCTTGCCATAGTGTTCATGTTACTTTAAAGATATGTTCTCAAAAGTGAATTTCCAAACTCTGGTTTGGACAAAAGTCTCAAGAGAATTGTGCACTTCACCAGAAATTCTTCTGGAAATTTGGTGAAATGTAGGCGGCTGGCCTTTGTTCTTGTTCATATTTCCACCTGTGATTTTAATAGACCCTTTTCTTCCTTTTAATATCTTTTAATAACTTAATATCAAGAGCACATGTTGTTGTTGTTGTTGTTGTTAGGTGCCGTGAGTCAGTGTCTGACTCATAGCAACCCTACATACAACAGGCAAAACGCTATTGTCAGTGCTTCTCTGCTGTTCATAGGGTTTTTAATGGCAGATTCATTTTTGGGAGTGGGTTGCCAGGTCTGTCTCCCAAGCCTACAGCACCTGGTGTTCCCAGGCGGTCTCCCATCCAAGTACTAACTAGGCCTGAGCCTGCTTAGCTTCGAGATCTGATGGGATCGGATGCCACAGGGCTACTGCTGCACATATCAAGAGTACATAGGTTTTTCAAAAGCAAAGACGAGTTATTTTATCTTATCTTACTATTTTGTATAGACTTGGTCAGTCATAGAGCTAGTAAGTGTTGTGCCCTTCTGGCACTTTCTTAAACACAGAGACTCACTGTTATACATAAGCTTGTGTGTGGTGAGCTTTATTCTAGAGTAAATTGAGGTTGTATTAAAATTAAAAGTCTGGCACTTTGTACCAAAGGTCAGCACACCATGAGAGATGAAAGAATTTTACAGAAAAGAGATCAACAATTCTACATGAACTCGGAGCCTGAGATTATCTGACTTGCTCTCTCTAGTTGGAAACCTAATATCTGAATGTGAGTGACTTGACCATGTACAGTGAAAGTAGTAGATTTTAAAGCAACTTAGATCCAAATAGCTTCCCTCTTTGCACTATTGTCTACACTTCTGCAGCACTCAGAAATAAATTCAATGAAGAAATGGATTAACACACTTCATTGTGTCTTGAGACAGATCTTAATGGAGCCAAGACCTTGTGTCTGTGTATGTACCTGGATGGTCCCCCAAAGCAGCCCTTCATACAATGCACTGTAGAAGGTCTTAGGCACATATAGGGGAAGGAAGATCATCATCTGAACTCTCTGCAGGTGAGATAAAACCCCAAGAGAACAACATCAGCAGCTCATCACACATGATTATTCTCTATCCATGACCAGAACACACAGATAATAGCTATACTCACATCTCATTCACACATGTTTCCTGAGTGGACTTGCTCACTCATCTTTATGTTGATGACCCTCCAGTTCTGATCTCCAACTATGATTTCCCTTCTCAATTTCAAGACCATATAGCCAACTGTCTACTAATCATTTTGATTTTTAAATTTCTCACTAAACTGAACTCACAATCTCTCCTACATCTGTTCCTCCTCTTGTGTTCTGTATCTCAGGCATCATCATAGCATCACAGTTGTCAAAATCAGATATGCTATAACTGTCTTTGATTCTTCCCCTTCCATAGTCCCAAAATTCCTCCTTCTCTCCCTCCTCTTACTTCTCTTCCTCCTCTACCTTTTCTCCTCCTACTACTTCCTTCCTTCTTTCCTTCCCTCCCTCCCTTCCTCCTCCTCCTCCTCGTCCTTCTCCTCCTCCTTCTTCTTCTTTCTCTCTCTCCCTCCCCCTCCCCCTCCTCCAATTTCTCTCGATAGATAGATAGATAGATAGATAGATAGATAGATAGATAGATAGATTGTACTTTTCAGGTATATCTTTGCACGTCAACTACTATGCTCCATCTTCCTTGCCAACACCATAGTTCAAGGTCGTATCATCTCAAGTTCACATAACTGTAGTAACTTTCTAATAAGTTATTCTCCTGGCTTCCAATCTTACCTTTCACCTGCTAATTTGTCAGACTTGTCTCTCAACTGTATCCAAGTGCTTCCAATTCCTCTAAGGCTATGTTGTCATTCTTACACCTGGGCCTGCACACACAGTGCCCTTCAAGTCAAAGACTCTTCAGTCCTCCCTAGTTAGAAACTCCTACTGAGCCCTCAGACCTCAGCTTACATGTCATTGACATAACCTCTGAGTCTAAGTTCGCTCCTCTCTCATTTATGATCCTCAAGGACCCTTCATACTATCCTTGCCACTGGACTGAACTGGAATTCCCGATTGATTATTTCTACCCCAGGAGAATGCAACCTCCATGGAGCCTGGAACTCAGCCTGCCTTGTTTACCATTATGTCCTTGCCATGTAGTTCAGGCTTGGGGCATAGTTAGTGTTCAATAAATATTAATGAGCTCAGAAAAGGAAATGAGAAAGAAAAGGAAAGTAGAGAAAAAACAGGAGGAGGAAGATAGGTTTAAACCAAACTGGTAAATATAAAAATTAGTATATAAATGTAAATAAATGTGTAAGTAAATAAATCCTTGAAATCAGGGATTTTTGTGATTTGTCTGTTTGTTATAAAACTAGACTATAAAGAAAAAATAGGCAAATTCTTAATTGGATTTTGGTACATCAGTTTTTAAACTGTAATTTTTTCTGAAAGATTGAATATCTTAACACATAAGAGACTAACATTTAATAGAATAACAAAGTGAAGCTTTTATAAAGTATATAATCTTTACTATATTATATTCTTTAATTCCAGATCTCATAATTAGCACTTACTTTAAGTGAGGTATATTAGAATACCAATCTCACTACTAAAGTAGTCAGTTCCTTCAAGTGTTTTCTGGACCACTCCTCAATCCATCACTTTAATAGAAAAAAATCAAACAGATAAGCATTGGGATCTATATTAAGACTGAGGTTTTTTTTTAAAGCATGGATTTTGAAAAACGTATGATCTTCTTCTTTCTCATTTTAAATCCATTTCAGTGACCATAGGCAATGTACCTTTGAGAGTCAAATTAACATACTTTCAGATGTGAACTGCAGGATGTTTTAATGAACAAAATGTTCTGGTGAATGGAAGTAATGCAATAATGCTATCTTATGTGTGCTTTTAAGTTCTAACTGCAATAAGCCTAGAAGACCAAAACCAGTTTAGATAGAATAGCTTCAAACTATAGATTTCTTCTGAAAGTTTGTTGTCAAAGTCAAAGTGCAATTTCAGGGGCCAAGACACCAATTTGTCTATATTTTCATCAGTCCAGATTCCTTCTATTCCTGTGGTCACTTGAACTACTTCTCTACCATCAAGAAAAATGAGTCTGAGTCTAAAAGCTCATGAGCATTAGTTTAAATGCACACACTCAAACACACACGTACATTCACACACATCTACTTTCGAGAAAGACAGGGATTCCTGGACAGTGGATTTAGGAAAAAAATAACAGTTTAAATATTATGTCTCTAATGCAAAGATATAATGAATACTCTACTCAAAAAGAGTTGTTTGATTTCTTTCAGGCCTGAGAGTTGAATAAAGGCTTAATTAGCTTTTTCCATTGCTGATGCCAACAAATCTATTGTTCAGGTCATGAGACAGAAAGTACCATGAAGTCTTCCTAGTCTCTCACAATTTCCTGTTTGGATAGGAAAAGAGATTTACAGAGGCACAAGGTCCAAGCCATGAGGCAAGACCAGGCATGCTGGGCTGCTGCCATCAATCCTTGCATGGTCAAAAACAAAACTGTAAGACTTACACCAGAAAGCAATGATCCAAAATACAGTCTATGACAACATATACGGTGTGAGAATTGGATATTGCTCTAGTAGGTAGGTAGTTAGGCATTGGCAAGCCATGGAGGGAAAAGGGACTAAACATGGCTCCTGCTTTCAGCCATAACCTGGGACAGGAGGACAGGTCTTCCCAAGACATCAGAAAAACAATCACTGGATAACATCTAGGCATTTTTCTGATGGGCCCCACACCCTAACCAAGATTAATGATTGCCTGATTCCTCAGGTTATGAAGAAAAGGCAGATCTTTCCCAGGTATCTGGCTATGGGCCTGTCAGCAAATTTAGGGATGCTGTGCCCCAACATTACCACCTGCCCTGAGAAGTTCCCTTTCCTGGGACCTCCACTCAGAGGAGGTGTCAGGTCCTTGTCTCAGTCACTGAAAAGAATTTCAGGATGAAAAAGAGAAGTGGAGCTGAGTTTGGGGTTTATTAAATAAAGGGTGAGAACAGATGCCACAGAGTGAAGTGCAGGCGTTTAGAGAGAAAGAGACAAAGGAAGTAGATCCAGAGAAAGAAGCAGATCCAGAAAAGGAAGCATGGGTCCAGAGCTGCGTCTGGAAGCTGGCAGCAGGCAGGTCCTTCCCCAGCAACAATAATTACCATCCCCTCCCCGGCAGTAGATACCTTGGTTTGTCAGTCCTACCCCATATAAAAGAAATCAATATGAGACACAGACTTTATAGTGTAGAGTACAGCCTAAATTTATTAAAGATATAGATTATAAAGAGAGTACACCTTCAAGAGTAAGAGCAGGCAGTAGTAAAGGGCTATTGCTCCCTTGAGTTAAGGTCACATTGTCTTTTATCATGAAGTTTGGGCCCTCAGGAAAAAAAAGAAATGTTTAACACCTGGGGCCTGTGCCCAAAAGGAGTTAATAGATTCCCGGTATCTTTAAAGGAATGGCTCAGAAATGGGCATTTCAAAAGGATATAGAAATCCAGGTAGCTATCAAGCCTTGATAAGGGAGCAAAATTCACTAATCAATGTCCTTTTCCATTGCTAGGAGTGGTGTATGTCTCACATGGTCTTATCGCCCTTCTTGGATGAATGTAGAAGTGAGGGGTGATTTTAATTGTTTCCCTTTAACAAGCTGTTTGTAAGGGTATTATCTATCAGAGAAGCACTGACCACCAGATCAAAGCCTTTGTCCCACAGGAATCTCCTCGTCCTCTCCTCCGCCTCCTCCTCCTCCTCCTCCTCCTCCTCCTCCTCTTCTTCCTCTCTCTCTCTCTCTCTCTCTTTCTCATTCTCTCTCTCTCTTTTCCTCCACATGGGAAACATCCTAACCTTAGGTCATTTCACTCAAAGAATAAAGGTTTCCCCAGTTTTTTCCAGATTTTTCCAAGCTTTTCTAGGTGCCTCAGTTTTTCCAGTAACACCCAAGGTGCAAGGCACTTCTCTCACAGAGACACAAGTTCAACTTCAAGATTAGTTTAGACCTTTGCTCTTGGCAATAGCGCTCAGCTATTGCCCGCCTTTATTCCTTAAAGGTGAACTCTCTCTTTAAATAAACCATGTCTATATTCTGCTCTATACTGTCTGTGTTGCATCTGGATTCTTTCAAACAGGGAATATAAGAAGCAAGGTGGCTGCCAGTTGCCTGGGCCGAATTCCAGGCAACAGTTCTAACAGTAGGCCTGATGGTAGTAGGATCCAATGGAACAGGTTCTTCCCTGCAGGGCAGAAAGTGACAGAGAACTTGGGAGAGAGTTCCTAGAATCTCTCCCCATAGGGATTCTTTGAAGGGATTGCTTGGGTTTTCTTCATCCCAAATGCTTTACAGATTTGACCATTTAAATTATTAAACATTATTTTTAAGTATTTTTTTAAAGGATCTGTATTTGGCTTAGTCATAGACAATTCCATTTCTTTCATCAACAAGCCCATCTGTTAACATGATGCAAATTAATTTTAATACTTGTTTCATTTCACAGAGATTCTTCAAGATTTACAAATACTTATGTTGCCTTCTCATTTCCATTTCTGATATCTTTTGTTTACTTAGTTTTGGGCACTTCAAGTAAATACTACCCATAGCTACTGTACAGTTAATAATTTTTTAAAATATTTCTCTCCTCTATTGAGAAGCATCTATAAACAAGGTTATTTTTCATTAGAAAAAATGATAGCTCTTGCTTTTATTTTTAATAACTGTACCATTGGACACAGTTTTTTCTTGTACCTCAGAAATATTATCTCCCTCATCAGCAAGCAGTTGGTTTTAAACAACATAACCCTCTCTGATTACTCACATTCTTTTCCTTCCTAAGATTCTAAGGCACTTAATGTGAGCTAATTTTATTTTCTTCATGATAGAGCCTTATGACTATGTCTTTCATCTTTCAATTGCTGGCACCTTGCACAGAACATGTTTTATAGAAAGAATTCAATAAAATTTCATAAATAAGTGCTTGATTGAAGAATGTGTTGATTCTATCATATTGTATTAGCTGCATAGTTTATCTACTGTCATTTCTATGTCCTCCACAGCTCTTGGCAAACTATAAGTTCATTAACTGAATAATCAATGACAAAATGAGTAGCAAATGGGTATTCAAAGAAGCAGAAATTTGCCCAAGTTCAAGGACCTTATCTCTCTGTTTCTCCAACTCTTTTCTCCTGTCATTGCTCCCAAAATGTGATGACTTCTCTTTTCCACTTCTTGAATTTATGAGATCCATTTATAAGAGGTACAAATGAATCAGCAAACAGTAGTCCATACCAAGCATCCATACCAAGTAGTCAGTTAAGAGTCTAGAGTTTGGGGGGAAAGGTAGAGCTTGATGAAGGGCATGCAGAAGTTGGAAGCATCGTTTGGCCAGTGGCAGTAAGATATGTGCTGTGCAACTTTGAAAGTAAAAGTGCAGACATTTCTGATAACCAAAACATGCTACCAATAAAAATGTAACTTTTATACTCTTTCAAAAATGGTCATAATTTAGCTTATTGTGTCTTCTTTTCAGGAAAGTTATTTAAAATCTCTGCAGGTATCTCTGCAGGAAAATTCTTCTTATGCTTTTCTCTGTTAGTTAAATCATTTAATCACAGATGCTAACTTTCTAGCCTCGCATTGGCATTTTTTTCTTTGAAGGAAAAGGAACAAAAGTCTTCCTCCCTCTTGTCAAGTTCCTCTTCTCAACTGGCTTATAACTGTGAAAAGTAAAAGAAAATCCTAGAGACAGGTATGAGGTGGAGCCGTTCTGTGCATCCATACCAAGAGAAAAGCCCTGAATCTCTATTTGAACACTCTAACTGGCTGCTCCTAGGAGCTGAATTCCTTCAAATGTGGCTGTTATGCATACATTAGGGGAAAAGAAGTTTAAAAGTTAAAGTTTTATTATGTACAAGTCAATATATTTTAAAGACTAGAAGGATGTCTAATGAGAATCTCACTAGAAGAGAAAGAACACATTTATTGTTTCCAACATTCAAAACCTAAATAGATTGAAAAAGAGAATAGAATCAAGGTTACCCTAGTCAACTTTGTCACTGAAAGCATGAATAGAAGATTTTAGTTCTCAGTGTGGCCAAGTGTAAGTTTTTCCAAATTTGCAAGCCAGGCAGGGTGGTTGTTGTTGTTGTTAGGTACACACTTATAATTCCAGGGACTCAGGAGGCAGAAGCAGGAAGATCACAAGTTTGAGGCCAGAGGGAGCCTTCATAATTTAGTGAGACCCTGTCTCAAAATAAAAAAACATAGAATAGAAGAGTTGGGGTGCATTTTAGTGGTAGAGAACTTTCCTAGCATATGCAAGGCCTTTGGTTCAATCTTTCAGTACCAAAGAAAGAAAAGAAAGAAAGAAGAAAGAAGAAAGAAGGAAAGGAAGGAAGAAAGAAAGAAAGAAAGAAAGAAAGAGGAAAGAAGGAAGGAAAAGGAAAGGGAAGGGAAAGAAGAAAGGAAAGAAAGAGAGAGAAGAAAAGAAACAAAAAGAGAAAAAAGTACATTTTTCTAAATTTGGAAGTAGCAGAATCACTTTATTTTTTGTAGCTTGCATCCAGGATATACACAATGCTATCACTACATACTAATTTCATTATTATTTCTCACCCTTTAGGAGTAAAAAATGGGAGAAGGGCCTGGCAATCCACTCCCAAGGCAATCCCGAAACAGTCAGGCATTGAAAACCCTATGAGGGTCTCTATGAGTCAGATACTGACTGGACGGCACCTAACAACAACAACAAGGAGTAAAACTGTGAGCAAATGATTTGATGGAAGCATAGTCACATAATCTTAAGCAAGCCTAGAGCCACCATACTCTGCAAGGGATGAAGATGAAAAGCTTCTTTGCATAAGCCTGGAATGGGCTTTATAGAGTGATCTGAGTAAGAAACATGAGAAACTTTCCACAAAACTCTTTTGCTTATCAAAGTGAGGGAGAGTTTTTTCCCTTGTTGGGCACACCCCACATGTACTCCATCTGAAGAGAAGACTTTGGGCCATGCAGGTTCTAAAACTCCCTGAGTCAGTTTGGGGGATCCTGTGGCTCAGTAAATGGTAACAACATAGATAATAAACTTGTCTGTCTTGCTTAACATTTTATCTCTCACCATAGCTTGTATATGCATTAATATTTACTGAAGAAGAAAGGATCATGGTACTGACAATAAATTACAACCTATCCCCATAGCTGGTAATGTTTGCTGAATGAAGAAAGAATCGTGGTACTGACAATAAAAATTGACTTCACTTATTGAGAACTTATTAAGTACTTGAAACTGTGCTAAGCACAGAATGTGTATTCCTTTAATTAATCTCTGTGTGTTTTGAGGGGCCAACAGTCTCCTGGGGTTCATTTTATTTTCATTATAATCTTTCCAAAGAGTGATGGTCAGAAGGCTTTATGGTAACATTAAATGAATTAATATTAGTTTCCTCATTGAAAAAAAATTTCATAATCATAAAAAACAAAAGCTCTAAAAGTTTTTTTAAAACTTATGGAAATTTATAAATTCACAAGATTGTGGAGCAGGACCTTTTGAGGTCATCTGGTCCAATTCTCTAATTTTACAAAGGCAGAAAATGAGGATGGAATTAGACCCAATGTCACACCCTTAACCTGTGACAAAGATAGGAGTAGAGCCCCTAGAAATGCACATCCCAATGGCTTTATTTTATATTCTTTTACTCCTTCCTTCAATATTACTAGAGTTAATGATTATTTAACCATTATTAGAGTCATAGGATAAAAAGAACCCAGTTACTATACTACCCCATATCTCTGAGGTAAATGTAATGACCTGTCATAAACACTGAAGCATTCTTTAGTGAGACTTCCTAAGAAAGTGACTATGGCCCAAATAAGTGAGAAAGAAGGAGTGAATGAATAATAGGTGCACTACACCTTAAATTTCCCATAAGCTTTTCTCAGGGCTCCTTCCAGCTAATAAAATTTAAACCACAAATCCCCATAAGAGATTATCCTGCAGGTATCTTTTCTCTCATCCATTAGATAAGTATCCTCAGAAAAAGGGAGCTTCTGTTTTGTGTCCCCAGGGGATATATTCTCCCTTGCCAAATCCTCCCTGGCAAGGAGGAGGAAGTGGTTGAAGCCCAAGGTGAGAAGTCACCACCCATTCCTGCAGAGGTGACACTAGCAATGCTCTACCAAGATGCTGAGCTCCTGTTTCTCCCATTGTGAACAGATGCATGTGTATAGCTATACCATTGTGGCATCTGATCCCATCAGATCTTGGAAGCTGAGCAGCATCAGACCTGATTACTCAGATGGGAGACCATCTGGGAACACCAGGTACTGTAGGCTTGGGATAAGGACTTAGCAACCCACTCCCAAAAAACAATCAGCCACAGAAAACCCTATGAATAGCAGAGAAGCATGACAATAGTGTTTCTTCTGTTGTACATAGGGTCACTATGAGTCAGACACCAACTCGATGGCACCTAATTACAACAATAAGAAGCATGTCTCAGGATGCCCTATCACCCAAAGGCTACAGGACTGGCTGTATGGCACCAGCAAGTATGCTCATTGTATGTTGTAGCTTGGTTATTGGCTCATAGGAATGACTACAGCTTGGATCTTGAATGTTCCCCAGAGGCCCATATTAAAAAGTCTTGGTCCCTAGAATAACACCATAGAGAGATGGTGGAACCTTTAGTGGGTAGGCTTAGTGAGAGGATTTCAGGTCATCAGGGACATGCATTCAAAGGGGGTTGTGGGATCCCAGTCCCTCTTCTTTCTCTTTTTCTCCCTGGCCATGAGGTATTTTTGCTATACTGTATGATTCCCCAGGATATACTGCCTTCCCAAAATAACAGGGCAAATAGAGCATCAACAGAAGTCTCCAAAACTATGAACCAAAATAAAACCTCCCTCTTTATAAGTTAATTGCCTCAGGTACCTATTTTATTTTTATTATAGCAACAGAAAGCTGATTCACACAGGAAACTTTAGGTAATGCAGAACACTACTGTAAGGTGGCAATCCTTTTTTAGAGAAAGAGGAATTCCACATGAATTACAACATGTTCTTTAAATGCACCAAGGAAGGTGACTTTTCATGGGATCATGATCCAGCCACATTCTCAAAGAAATTTTTAGTGTTTCCTTCTATCTACTGAGAATCTATTTTAAATCTTTAAAAAGAAGACAAATATTTATAAATCCCAACTTTACAATTCTCCCAACATTTAACTCATTCACAATTAAGAAATTTACTCTATATTCAACTCAAATTGCCAAAGCAGCTTAAGTTTGGAAGGATGCATAGAAAGACCAGATAATTCAATTCCACATTGCTTTTGTCAAAGCAAAACACTAAGAAGATACTAAGTAATTTCTTAGTTGAATGATTAATTTTTAAAACAATAAACTTGAGAATGTACAAGGTATCCCTGCAATACAACAACAAACCTCCAATGAGGGAATTAGAGATAGCTGTCTTTGGCTCTGGTGGAGAAGTCTTCACTTCAGAGGTATCAATGATTAAAATCTCTTAATTTCTCTCTTTCACTAATAAAGAGCCCTGGAGTGTTAACCCAGCCTGATGATCTAGTGTCAACAAGATTTTCTATGCAGTAAACAAGAAGATCCAGTCCTGATAATAGCTTTATTTTTTCCAATGTCAAATAATTTTAGCTCCCCTTATTTATTGATGCTCATCTCAGGTATGGATTTTAACAAAGAAAATTCAAGGCTACCCAACAGAGAACCCTTCTATTTCAAAAGCTCTGCCTGGTGAAATACTTGAGGCAATTGGCTTTGTCCTGCATCTTATTCTTTCCATGGAGAGAAGTGATTCAGATGCTTGTGGCCAAAGGTTTTCCTGGGATTGGTCTCATGACCAGTTTTTAAGTGTGTAGTGCATACTTATGGAGGCCGAGCTGGGCCAGCTGCAGTGTTTCACTACCAAGATTTACTGCTTCATCTCATAAAGTATCTCAAGAAAATAAAAACAAGAAACATTTGGAAACAAATTCCAGAAACTTCCATGTAGGTGCTTACATAGGTTACTGGAAAAGCTTTCAGTGAGGGAGTTTTCCTTATAATATTGACCACACTGTATGACAATTCAGAGCTCACAGGCAATAACTTAAATACTAAAGATAATAGATAGATAGATACATAGATAGATAGATAGATAGATATAGTGGGGGGGGGGGCTGAGCTTTAGCTCAATTGGTAGAGTGCTGCTCTGTGCTCTCTAAGGCCCTGGGTTTGATCCCCTGCACCACAAAAGTGGGAGAAGGACGTGACAATACACTCCCAAAATAATCCCCAAACAAGCAACCATTGAAAACTCTATGAGGGTCACATTGTCTAGGGAAACGCTGTGGCAAAAGATCTCTTTAGAATATTGAAAAGTAAAGATGTCACATTGAAGACGAAGGTGCACCTGACTCATGCCATGGTATTTTCAGTCGCATCATATGATTGTGAAAGCTGGACATTGAACAAGGGAGACAGAAGAAGAATTGATGCTTTTGAATTCTGGTGCTGGACTGCCAAAAGAACCGCAGATCTGTCCTAGAAGAAGTGGAACCAGAGTGCTCCTTGGAAGCAAGGACGGCTAGACTGTGTCTTATGTATTTTGGACATGTAGTCAAGAGAGACCAATCCCTGGAGAAAGATATGTTTGCAAGAGTGGCAAGCCAAAGTAAAAAATGAAAACCCTATACCAGATGGATTGACACAGTGTCTGCAACAACAGGCTTAAACATAAATAAGATTGTGTGTCTGGCACAGAATCTGGGAGTGTTTCGATCTGCTATACATAGGGTCGCTATGAGTTGGACTGGACAGCACCTAACAACAACAGCATAGTGTGTGAGAAAGAGGGACAGGGCTGGGGGGGGGGGAGAGAGAGAGAGAGAGAGTGAGAGAGAGTGCATCTCTTTAGGTTTAGGGGTTTAGCTCTATGATAGATAACTTGCCCAGCATGCGTGAGTCTCTAGGTTCAATCTCTACCACCACAGGGGGGAAAAAAGATGGAACCTAAGTCTCCCTTGAACACAAACTGAATTGACTCACTTCTAACAAATAGAATATGGGAAAAGGAATGATGTGTGACTTCTGAGGCTAGGTTCTGCACAGCATAACTTCTGCCTAGTTATGTCTTTTGGATCCTTCTCTTTGGGGAAAACCAACCCCTATATTGAGTAGATACTCAAACTGCCCAGTAAGGAGCAAACTGAGACCCCTTCACCAACAACCAGCAGCAACTTACCAACAGTATGAATGAGCCACTTTGCAATACATCCCCCAGCCTGGGGAGCCTTCAGATGATTTCACTCTCGGAGATACCTTTATGCAACTTTAGGAGTGACATCTTGACCAAAATTCCACAGTTAACGGATTTCTGAATTTCAGATACACATAAACTGTAAGGATAATCAAGTGTAGAATGATGAGTTACTTCATATTAGATAAGATAGATGGTGTTGTTGTTGTCAGGTGCCATTGAGTCCTGTCCAACGCATAGCAACCCTCATAGGGTTTTCAATGGCTGCTTGTTTGAGGATTGCTTTGGGAGTGGGTTGCCATGCCCTTCTCCATTTTTGTGGTGGTGGGGATCAAACTCAGGTCATCAGAGAGTGTAGCACAGTGCTATACGAACCGGCCTAAACCCCAGCCCAATACAGATGGTAAGGTCAACTAAAAGATTATTGTCATAAAGTAGAACTTGGAATGTGAATCTTGGCCCATGAGAATGCTGAGGAGGAAATAAACATAAAATATAACAAGGGACAAAACTTGGTGGTTTGTTGAACAAAGGAAGTGAGAGAAAGAAAGAAACCAAGATGATTTTGCAAAAGTATGAGAATGGTGGTGCCCATGATGGAGGTACCAAGACAGACAGGGAGAAAAAACAGCTTAGGAAAAATAATCTTTGATTCTTGTAATTGTAGAGAAGTAGACAATAGAAGAACCTATAGTGGGAAAGAGGGCTGGGGTTTAACTCAGTTGGTAGAATGCTGCTCCTCACTCTCTAGGGACCTGAGTTCAATCTCCAGCACCACAAAAACAGGAGACCGACATGGCAATCTACTCCTGAAGCAGTCCCAAAGCAACCAACCATTGAAAACCCTATGAGGGTCGCAGTGAGTCAGACCCCACTTTGTGGCACCTAACAACAACAACAACATAGTGAGAATGGCAGGATGCTGAATTTAGAAGGTTGCTTAGAGAGTGATTAATCACCTCATTTTATGGATAAAGCCAAGGCAGTCACATGAGTTCCTTTCTTTGTTGTTGTTAGACGCCATCGAGTCAGGTCAGACTCATAGTGACCCTAGGTACAACAGAACTAAACATTCCCCAGACACTGTGCCATGCCCAGTGCTATTGTCAGTGCCTCTCTACTAATCACAGGAGTTTGAATGGCAGATTATTTCCAGAGTGAGTTGCCAGATCCTTCCTTCTCCCTTTCTTTAGAAAGGCTTTATGTTTGGTTTAAGCCTCTGCACTTTGTTTTTTGAAAATTTTAACATTTTTCCAACAAGGGACCCCACATTTTCATTTATTCACTGAACCTACAGATTAAGTAGTTAGCCTGGTATACACTTAGCATTGTTGATTCTGAAAGAATTACTTGATGAAGTCTGGGCACAGTGGTGCACATCTGTAATCCCAGCAACCTGGGAGGCAGAAGCAAGAGGATCATGAATTTAAGGCAAGAGGCAGCCTGCATAACTCAGCAGGGCTGTGAGTGCAGCCTAATGGTAGAGTGCTTGCAAATCATATTCAAGGCCCTGAGTTCAGCCCACAGTACTGGAAAAAAAAAAAAAACTTGATGAATGTGGGATTATCTGCTCAAGATAAAATTCTAAAGTCAGGGGATGGAGAATAGAATGGCTTAGCTCTTACTGCATTGTCTTGTTTGTCACTAAACTGAGTGTATTCCTATTAGTAGCCATTTTCCAAGTGGTGAATCATCAGTATACCAGTCAGTTTAAGACACAGATTGCCTTTAAATTGCTAAAGGTGACATTCCTGAGTCTCAATGTGGATTCTGCCTCAAGGAAATGGGGGAATCTCACTGTGGAGACACTGTCACACTGCTGAACACTGAATTTACTGGTTGTACTATTGCATAATATCATGTGGTTTGACTTAAATCATACAAGTTTACTGAGACTGCTATAATGCAGGGCAAAATATTGAAATACCACATTCTTCGGTGAGTTCTAGTTCAGGATAGTAAACTAGACATTTTTTCCCATAACTAATCACTGGGCAAGAATATACTATTACGCCAAAAACATACAGCTCTTTTATTAGGGGGCAAAGTATGTGAGAAGTAAAATATAGGTACTTAGTCTCCTCCAGCATGAATCTAAGAATAATAATTTTACATGGACATGAATCTCTTAATCTTAGCCTCTATCTTCTTCATTCTTTGTTGTCAATGAGTATTAGGCAGAGAAGTTTGAAACCCTATACTTTTATATAATATAGGGCATTTGTAACCATATTTTATTTCTAGAGTACTGCAATTCAACTATTTAATATCTGTAGTTATGTTTATTGGAAAATAGGAAGAAAACACACTAATGCATCTGGTAACAAAGAATAATAGCAATCAATCATCTTTGTTTTGAGTAGAACCATAATTATCACTTTAAAAAATATCGTTTTAAGCAGAATCATAATACAGAAAATTAAACATTCAGAAACAAAGAATGGTGAAAGGAAATGAATTGTATCACAGGAGTATTTTTATATTTGAATAATTAGTTCATATAATTAAGTTGGGCTGGGATTTAGTTCAATTGATAGAGTGCTGCTCTGCAGTCCCTGAGGTCCCAAGTTCGATTCCCAGCACCACAAAAATGGGAGAAGGACATGGCAATCAACTCCTGAGGCAATCCCAAAACAATCAGCCATTGAACACCCTATAAGGGTTGCTGTGAGTCGGACACGATTGGATGGCACCTAACAACAATAATAACATAATTAATTTATTGGGGTGGCAGAAGGTTTTTTCTTCTGGCTATCCCATATTGTATGCTGCTTCTTAGTCTATTAGAAAAAGAGACAGAGAGAGAGGGAGAGAGAGAGAGAGGAAGAAAGAAAGAGAGAGAGGGGGAGGAAGGGAGGGAGGGAAGGAGGGAAGGAAGGAAGGAAGAAAAGAAAGAGAGAGAGAAGGATGGAAGGAAGGAAGGAGAGAGAAAAAACAGGAAGAATAAGCAAAGAAAGAAAGAAGAAAGAAAGAAAAAAGAAAGAAGAAGAAGAAGAAAGGAAGGGAGAGAGGGAGGGAGGGAGGAAGGAAGGGAGAAACGAAGGAAGAAAAGAAGGAAGAAGATAAGGAGGGAGGGAGGGAGGGAGGAATGCAAAAAATAACCTATTTCGTTCAATAAGCTTTTCAATTCTGCAATTACGTAAAGCACTAGAACAGGGCATCTTAACCTTGATCTGGGGTCTTTCCAGAGCTCCATGGACTATAAGGGGGTTGATAACTTCCCCTGAAGTTAGACATAAAATGCAGTGTGGATGTGAGTTTATGGATAAGAGTATGGTGTTTCTTAGCATGGAACGCAGGCCCTCCTTTCCACCTCTCTCATTCCCATCTGGTCCCAAAGGTCCAAACCAAACCTTACCTCCTCCTGGAAATCTCCTCCCAGCCACTGTGCTCCCCCAACCCTTACACTTGGGAAGCTGTCCTGCATTTAGACTCCTGGAGTCCTTATCATCTACATCATCCAGATGTCCTTTGGTACATTCAGGTACATTTCCCCAATATACTGGGAGGTCCTGGAGGGGAGGCGTCAATGTGTCATGTTGCCATTGTATCACTGGCATGATACTCTAAAAGGGAGGTCTTCAATGAGTATTTTATATTGTGGCCACTACCAAAAATATCTCAGTCTTAGAGTATCTACTACCATATTCCACAGGATCTGAAAATCTGCCCCAAATATCTCCCCCATTCACCTTGCTCCCCCCTTTATGCTGACCTCATTAGGTTGCATCTCAACTTGACCTCCTCCTCTAAATTGGAGATTCCCAAGGGATGAGGGCCAGAGCTCATTTTTCTTGGAATCTTCCCCTGGATCTAGCACACAATGTGCTTTGGATGTGATAATTTCACAACACATTTTAGCTTAAGTTGAAAGGGCCCATTTATAGTAGTAGTGTGTTAAGGATATACCCATCAACTTACCACAGGTTTGGGCAAGAAAGCAAAGTCAAGTATATGCCTCCTCAAACTGCTCCTGCCAAATGAATGTGAATACCAGGGAGGTTGCAACTGCCTTTCATCAGCATTTCTTCCAGTTGGTAAACTTGGTCAATGTTATGGACATAGGCATTCTGAAGCAAAGAAGATCCAGAGTCCTACAGAGCTGGAACTCATCTTGATCAATGCATAGGGAAATCTTCCCAAATGGTTGCCTGAAAAAAATGTGTCTCTAATTCACTAGTAGACCTTTCTTCTCTGCTAAGGACTATGCTTTCTGATCCAGCTCTGCCCTTTGATTGGTTTCACTGCAATTAGATAGCATCTCCTCTGCCCAGCACTCTATGGATGATTGCAAATCCGTGAATCAAGTAAAACCCTGGGTGGAGTAGATTCATTTTCTGTGAGTACCTCAGAAATGAAAGTCTCAAGAAAAGAAGATCAGAGAACATCCATGAAAGCACAGAGGTCTGATTGCAGTGCTTGGAGGGGATCCAAGGATCCCTTTCCTCTGCCAATGGCACCTTTTCTCTACATTGCTGGAGG